>OY735213.1:1807503-1887503 GCA_963457665.1 Thysanoteuthis rhombus
ATGAGTTATGGTTGATCCGAATGTTTGTTTACATTTTACATGTAAATAACCACAAATTTCATGGAATAAAAGAATCGGGTATGTCGGAGTTAATAGTCTTCATAGATAGCCGATTGCACCCCTCTCTCTTTTTTCTTCCAATTTTATTTTCCCTCTCTTTATCTATCCCAACCGTGAATCGAAAAAAATTCAAGCCCTGAATAAGTCTTGAACTCATGCCCCTCTTGCTACAGGGTAACCTATTTATACGTACCCAACTGCTTTATCACTTGACCTAGAGGAACTTCGATGGCTTGAAAATGAAAGTAAATGATACAGAAAAATCCACACGTATTCTAAAAAGCAATGTGCAGATGTCTTTTGTCACGTGAAGGGGCGTAACTGACATTAAAATAGAACTTTATTAGTGTAACTGACATTTTTATAATTACATTTCATTTATATACAAGTGATGCTGTAAAAATTCTGAATTTATGGAACAACCAAACTAAAAAAAATATTGAAAACAGAAAATACCAAGAAGAATCTCTTTGGGGTCAACATAACGCTATTCCCCAAGCTGACTGTGATGCAAATCTCTACTATCCACACATATAACATACAAAATGTGTATCCATATATTTCACATATGCCAGCACGGTTAAATCAGTTGATAATAATAATAATAATAATAATAATGGGTGAAGACCTGAGGAGACTTATTGTCATTCAGTCTTCAGCAATGACCACTGGGCAACCGGTGTGAAACTGTAAACCGCAGTATTACTGTGACCTATGAGTACTAGGAGAGGAGGGCTGGGGACTTGAGGAGACTTGCTGTCACTCAAACTCCAGGAGTTACCACCAGGCAACTGGTGTGAGATTGCAAATAAATAAATAAATAAATAAATAATAATAATAATAATAATAATAATAATAATAATAATAATAATAATAATAATAATAATAATAATAATAATAATAAACTGAGATGAATTTAGATAATCTTTGATAGAAAACAATTTAATAGGACAATTTTGGGAGATATCAGCTGAAATATATGATAGAATTAGAGGAAATAGATAAAATATGCTTGGTGAATGTTTCTCTGTATTGATAAGCTCGTATTTTTTCATCCATCTTTATTACTCCAAGCAATTTCAATGTTGAATACGTATTTCTAATGTACATTGTTTACTGAGATGTCCATAGAAGCATTTCTATTCAATGAATAGAATGAACAAATAGATGAATAAATAATGAATAATGGGTTACAATGCTTCTTCTGATGAGAAATACATAATAGATTCTCAAGAATTACCATCGGAATCCTTAAATAAACTCGTACTTCTGTGATATTTTCCAAACGCAAATAAAAAGAAAAAAAAAAAGAATGCCAGGAGTCTTACCTGCCTCGCTTTTCCCTTTTTTTAATTTTGCTTCCTTCTTTCTTGTGGTTCTTTTTTTGTCCTGATGCTTGTCCAATTCCGTCATCGAATTGTTTTTGTCTTTGAAATCAATTTTGGAAAAATCTCCGCGAAAAGCGAATCTGAAGGTGAGCTCTTGCAGCAAATCGGAACTTAGAGGAAGAATGAAAGGTTGGGACGTCGGTCTGCAGTCTAACCCCAGGGTGACAGCCACAGCAACCTTGTCCTTGAAGAGACCGGTCAGCAAAAACTTGCCCTTGAAATTCTGTTCGGGGGCAAAACCCTCGAAAAAATTCACCTCTTTCTCCCACTGATCTTGATCCAATTCCTGAAAGTCAATGATCTGGGGCAGTTTTAGTCGTTGGAGGATGTCCTTCACGCTGTAATGATTGGGGTCAGGTCTGATCCGAAATCGCCCAATACAACTGGGGCTCAACTCTAACGTCTGGGCCCCGTAACGACAAATCAATTTATCCTGATAATGCTTATTTTTGACACTCCGTAGAAGCTCAAGTTCGCTACCTGCCTTGAGCTGAACCATTTTCGATTCGGAACAAATGTTCAGATCTTCTTCGATTAAAACGTAACGCGGAAATGTCAAAACCAGTTCTTCGACTGTGTTCCAAACGTGTGTCTCTCCATACAGCGGTACAATGGTGCCACGGCCCGCATAGTGTAATGGTATGAGGACCTCGTTACCAGAGGTCAAAGTATGTTGGTCGGAATTGTTATTTTTGCTATCTTCTTTCGCATCCCTGTCGGCCGGAGTGCTTACTTCGAACGCTCGGACGCAGTAGATGTGCTTGAAGCACAGAACCTCGAAGTAGTCAAGTTCCATGCTGATCTGATTGCTGGATTTCACGAGACAACTGTCGATTTTCAGCTTTTCGGCCAAGTCATTCAAGGTGTAAACTTTGTCTGTCCAATTCAAAGCGTTCATCATTTTTTTGTCACCCATTTTGGGATCTATTTTTTTTTAGCGAGAGGTCAGCGAGTGCGCGGAAAGGAGAGTACGGTAGAAGCAGAAAAGGCGTTGTTGGGATATTAACAAGTGGTGGATCACAAAAAAAAAAAAAAAAATTACAAAAATCTCTCTCTTTTTTTTTTTTTTTTTTTTTTTTCAGATCATTTCCGACATGCAGGTTTGCGTACGAGTTAATCCTGTTTTCCTGATCGCCGAGAAGAAATGACTCGAACTACATATCAAAATATAGATATTAAATGAATACAAACTGTTTCATAATAATGTCTGTATTTTCCATGGAAAATCAATATGTTTTTTTCATTTTTTAGTTAGAGGAAATATTAATTTTATTGGGGCTACTAAGAAAAAATATCCAACGGTGGATCAACTACTAGGCTGAAGGGAGGGCCGCTTGAGTGAAAAAATAGTTTACTTGAATTTACAAAAATGGTTCAGTTGAGTTTGTAAGTGAGCATTATGGATGATACATCACTACTTTTGCATATATATTATACACGTAGTACATTATACATAGAAAGACGTATTTAACGTGACTTGGTGTCACTTGATTCTTCTCGGCGAAAGGAACGGCAATGAGGTTACATCAGGTAGGAGCTTTACTAAGGCTCAGGCTAGGTGTCCAGGGGTAAATAATCCGTCACAGTATTTATCCTCCGAAGTAAGGGAATTCTCCACCTGGTCATCGGCGAAATATAGTCCGAATGTATCCTTGACCTGGATATTTAAAAAAGAAAGTTCTATAATACTAGTTTGTAGGGACTTTTTAACATCAATAATGAAAGATAATTTCTAAAAGCCTAAGGTGATGCGATCATGTTCACGGAGTCTTGAGCCGGTTCAAACATGGCGCTTAGGGAATAATTTTGAGAGGGTAAATTCCAGTGATATTTATTTACATGTCTTCCAGTCTCCCAGTAAAATTCTCGAACTAAAACTCTTCGTCTCTTTCGTCTCTACTTATATAATGAACATCTACTTATATAAATAATGAGCGGTGTGACCTTTTCAATTTTCTCTGTCCGTAAAAAATGGACTCTTCCGCTTAGAGGTAACAATTTTTCTGATAAAAATATCTCCAACCCACCATTTGAAACAAATAGACTCTTACTCAGGAACGAATTTATGAAGCTTCTTTTCTTGAAAAAGAATTAATCTCATAGAAATTCAGATATATCTGCGAAGTTCTCCGTATGGATTGATAACCATTTCTGTGGATCGATGAGTTCAGAATGCAAGACGGGTTGCCTTTTGGGGCGACCAACATCAAACATAAGGGAGTGTAGGTGAGAAAGAGAAAGCTCGCTGTGCGGGGTGTTGTGTGAAGAAGCAGTGCGAGCGCTCTTTACCTGAGCGAAACAAAAACTATATCATGGTGGTTGGAAGAGCAGGTAATCTAAGACAGTCTAAACAATCATGGAAATTACCATGGAGACAGAGAGGCAGGTGCAAAAAACGCTGAAGTGCCATGAAATGCAGCTTCAGTACAGTGTTGGGGGTAATTGTAGATCTTCAGTGGCAAGTGTAGCAAAACACAAATCGTGGGGAAGCATAATCAATAGTAAGCTAACCCACGTAAGCGAAACACTATTAGTTCGGGCATTGCGTCAACTGATGATGGATTTACTATCAGGCCGAGTTGGCTTAGGCCTTGGGGCGAAAGGGTGGGGCCCCACCAGCCAAAAAAAAAATGGTTTTGGTATAAGAAAAAATCGTTTAATAGTGAGTAAACGCGAGTATCTTAGCACAACAATATAAGTAATTAAACGTGACAACCTCTCTCAATTATATTCAACAAAGGGTTGGGCGGGTAGGCCACGTCAGGGGGGAACCTTAATAAAGCTCAGCCTAGGGGCCCGGGTGCTAGATTATCAGTCGCCGACTCAATGAAAGTGAAAGACTGTTAATTCGGGTACTGCGTCACCCGGAAAGTCGACTGTTTTACCCAGGGAAACCACTAGAGCCAATGGAATGAGAATGTGTAAATTTGTTTATATCCAGAGCAAACAGGGACCCAAGAGTTAAGATACCCCCCCAAATTTTTTTTACAGACAAAAAATGGCCGTCCCAAATAAACTTATCGGAAAATGTATAGAGTAAGGGATATTTTAAAAATTCAGAAAAAATAGTACGTACAATCAAACATAATTTACGAATATTTCATTTCTGTTTAGACATGTTAGAAAATAATTGCTAAATACAGAAATAGAAGGGCCCTCAAGAAATGTTATACACTGGGCACTATCAATGTTGAATTCAGCCTAGACTATTTTTAAAGGAATGAAAAAAATTCTAATTTTTGAATATATATACATATATATATATAAATATAGCATATATATATAAAGTGCTCAAATTCTTTTATATATGTATGTATAATTATATATATATATGTGTATATATATGATTACGATATACCTTCTTTTAGATGTAGTAAGTCCATTATGAAAATACTAGATTATATTGATCTATTAAAACGCCCGCTTTATGCGGTTTTGTATTAAAAATATAATCCCCAGTCGTAGTATAATTGTTGATTTGTGCTGTGCTTTAAGGATCGTCTATTATCTACATGCGGGTGTGTTTCAGGTGTTGAGAAAGGTTCATAATTCAGAGGAACGGGGAATATACGCTACTAATAAAGTCATACAACCAGACACAATACCTCCAACGTAATATTAACAGTATAAAAAACACTATAATAATGAAGAATAGGATTTTTCAAGTTAAAAATGACGTACCGGAAAGAATTGTGGACACGATATGTCCACAATTCGATTTGACCTGTTGTGTTGAATATGCGAGTTGGGTATTTTCGATTATTCGTAACAATCAATCCTGAGAAGAACGAGTAAAAAGTTTCAAAATTGGAGACACCTTCTTGTGCGTCTTCTAATTTTCTTCTTGCTCTACACGTTCGATGTTTTCTCTTCCGAAAAATAAGGTAAACCGATGAACAGGTTGTTTCAAGATCGATAGAAAAAGGTACTCCAGGCAGACGTGCCTCAAGAAAACACGTTCGTTCGTTCTTCCTTCTTTTCTTTTTAAAAAAAGAATGTACTGTTTGTATGTGAAATGACACTTCTTTTCTTCTTCTTTACTTGAGTCGGTCGTTCAGTTGCTAAAAGGTAGACATTAAATAAACACACACATTAGTTAGGCAGAGGGGGGAAACAACTATGTAAAACTCGCTTGGTTGGCTTAGTAGTATATTCACGAGAGCTTCTAACAACCGCCGCGGGCTTGAGTTGTTCACATAGATAAACTTTTGACGCTCAGAAGGGATGACGTCATCAACCGTCTAAAGAGCTGATTGGTTGAACAGTTAGTTTTTCCTCTTTCATTCTTCTCGGCACACACGATTTCCTTGCATAGTTTTTACAGTTGTTACTTGTTAACAAACAAAAGAAAATTGCTTCGTTGAGTAAGCAACTGAAAAGGAAATATTATACATACGTATAATACAATAATTATAGAATAGAACTATATCGTAAGGCGTATTTTATACATGGATTAACAGGTGACACGGTACGCCGTTGGTGAGGCCGCTAAAATAACGTGTCATATGCGTAGCGCAGGTGAACAATTTTAATTCCGGTAAAGTGATTGGTTTATATATATATATATATATATATATGTATATATATATTTTATGAGCAATTTACGGTGTCGAATGTATCGAATACTTTACGAAATAAACCCATCGCACATAGGATATTGTATTATATTGTATTCCTGATTTGTATTTTGTATTATGAAAAAAATCAGAGAGACAGACTCTGCACGCAGTTTGTAGCTTTCCAACTTTCTTGATAAGTGGGAAAACCATGAGATACGTGTTGAGTCTGTAATTATAATATTGCTGCTTTGAGTTTCAAAAACTTATCCAATAAATTGAGCACGTTTTAAAATGAATATCTAATCCATAAAATTCAACCACACTACTTTTATTTATGGAAAAAATTCTTGAGGAAAAGAGAATCGGAAGGTGAAGAGAAAAAAATTGAGAAAAGCAGGTGCTACACCCCGAAAATCTTTATTACCACGTGACCATGTATCGATGCATTTCGACAGTTGTCAGCCATCTTTCTTCAGGGAAACTGGCAGCAGTACTCAGAAAATTGTATGCTGTTCACATGTTTGAGATTGAGGTAAGACATGGGAATTTTTCTATGTTGTGGGTTGTTTAATAGTTGCGGGAAAAGAGGTGTTTGTATCTGTGCAGATGAGATTCAAGTTTGGTCTGAAATAAAAGGAGACTTCAGACTTCAGAAAGCAGACTAAACAGTGTTTATAACCAATGTATACATTCTATCTCTCTCTCTCTCTCTCTATATATATATATATATATATATATATAGAGAGAGAGAGAGAGAGAGAGAGGAAGAGAGAGAGAAATAGATGGATTCAAAAATCTTTTTTTTTGCCAATGAATAGTATGGCATCTTGGCCGATGTTTCCCATTAATTTTTGTTGCAATTATTATTCATTTTTTGTTACGGACGTTTTGACAGGAATGGATTTGAAAAATCTTTTGGAAACAAATATTTTTTATGATATCAATATGTATTTTTACTAAAGATAACAATTGACTAATGTTGCCAAATGCTGTCAAAAATTATATTTACATCATCGCAGTTTTTGAAGGGAGTCTGTTCCCTTTCTCGTTATATGATGAGGCCAATGGTGTCCGTTTCCCCTTTTCCAAGGGTGGGGACAAAAAGATATATTCTGAGGGGTGAAGGATTAAGGATATAGTTGGAATGCATCTTTTTTCCCCCGTTGATGCAAATCCATACTCACCACAAGTTCCCCGATATTTTTAATCAAGAGTGAACAACAGAAACTCCTTTATGAGGCTATACAAACACTGTGAACACTTCCGGTTCCAAAAAGGAGTAAGACAAGGTGATACCAGCCCACCCAAACTCACCTTGTCTTACTCCTGCTTCGAGATGATCTTCCGAAACCTGGACTGGGAGAACAGAGAATAGACAGAGAATATCTGAGCAACAACATCGCCCTTTTCGCAGAGAACCTACACGTCCTCCAACTAATGATAGATGGACTCAATGAAGAGAGCAAAAGAGTTGGCCTACACATGAACCTCAGTAAAACCAAAGTCATGTGAAACAACGACATCGCGAATAAGAACATAACTGTCAAAATAGAAGATGCAAAACTGGGGAGAGTAGACCACTACATCTTCCTAGGACAACGAATCTCTACGAAACCCATGAAAGAGGAAGAACTCAAACGAAGAATCACCCTAGGATGGCAAGCCTTTAGCAGAGCAAGCTCAACCTTTAAAAACCAGACGATCCCAACAATCCTAAAAAGAAGAGTATACAACCAATGCATCTTCCCGATAGTCACTTGTGGAGCTGAAATATGAAACCGAACCAAGAGACAGACTCGCAAACAGAGAGGCATGCAACAGTGCACGAAAGAATCATGCTCCAGCTCACATGGATATATCACAAGACAGCACAGAATATCAGGAAGAAAAAGGGAATCTGGGACAACATAGAATCTATAAGAAAACTTAAATGGCAATGGGCCGGTCATGTTGCAAGAATGCCAGACAACTGATGGACATCACGACTCACAACATGGATCCTAGAGATCAGATGCGAAACTGAGGCCGGCAGAATACAAGATGGAGAGATGAACTAGACAAATTTAGAAAATACTGGCTCGGCGATGCCCATGATAGAGAATTGTGGCGTACCCTGAGGAAGGTTTATGTCCAATGACGGACGTTAAAAGAATGATGATGATGATGATGATGATGATGATGAAGAACAAGTGCCTTACATACAGTTTTTTTCTATTTTTTTTTTCTTATTCACTTATTGCTCTTCCTCTCTTGGTGTATCTTATCTCACGAGTCATTCGAATTCTCTTCCCGCTTTTCAAGATATTTCAGTCTCCATTTTGAACAGCATGATTTTGTATTTCCGGCTTTACAATCTTAACATCGATGAGCAATTTCGATATGTTTGCTTTTTTTGTTTGTTTCGCTCTTAATTCTATGACATAAATAACTCCCTTCTTACAAACCTATTGAAGTGAAAAATGACTGAAAGGTCTGGCTTAAGTTGACCCAAGGCAAACCGAAAAAAAAATCTCAGGGACTTCCCTTTTATCACCAAGATTTTTTTAGTCGAGTTATGATATTTAGCCCAGAACCACGAAACTTTAAAAAACCGAGCTGATTTCAATTGATCTTTTAGTAATCATTTTTGAATTAATTTTGTTATGAAAAACGTACGGCGATCTTGGATGAAGCATAGTCAACCATAATTGTCAATTCATGACTAATATTTATTCCTTTTTAATTTCAGTTGCTTTTCATCGCAACCACTCAGACTGTCAGTCGATTGCAGTAAATAGCACGGATACAGAGGATGGTGAGGATCCAACCCATTCCCCCTTTTGACTTTATTCCCGATCCGCGCTTAATACCTTATGCCATAGACTAACGACCTGAGTGGTTGCAATGAAAAGCATCGACAAATAAGATGAAAGAAATACTAATAAAAAATTGATCATATTTTCATTACTCCCTCTCTGTAATTACCGGTACCCACAACAGACCGGTTTAATCACAGTTGCTTGGTTTAGGTTATTCATGTGCTCGGACATTTATATTTATCTATCGATTTATCTGGACTTCGCCCGGCCCTAACCATTCATAATGGAAACTTGAAATCATGTACCCTCTAATGAGTCGGGGAAAATGTTGTTTTTGCTTTTTTTAAATGCCCCTACCTTCGCATACATAGATTTTTATTGGGATGATTCAGTTGACAGGGACAGTTTTATGCCCAATCAGCCTTCATGCTTGTATTTTGAAAATTTAAACTTTTTAGTGATCACAATCCGTAAAAGGCAATAGAATCAATTTATTAATTGATCACCCCTTTATCCATTTCAATAACTGATCACCCGATCGAGTGACTAACCAGACCTGCTTTTTTTCAAAATTCTAAATACACGATTCAAAACATACTAGTTTTATTTTCATCTCGGCAACTTAATTCCACCTTCACCAGCGCTTGATTTACGCGGTAAAAAGCAGTCTACGTGTGTTGGAAAATGCGGGTGTGCACTGCATTGATTCAGGGTGGTCAACAATGATTGGTCGTTGGTGAATGATGGACGTTGTCGTTGACCGAAGAACTCAAGTGGTACGTCACCGGGTAACTATTATTTTGAACATATATCAATGAAGACGGGTACTTCAGAGAATGATGAGCGTTTTGTTGACCTGCAAATCCTTTTGGACAGAACGACTGTTTTTAAGTGGTGTTCGTCGCCAGAAAAAAAGACATTTGCTTATTTTCATGGCTTAATTAATCTCGACACGCGACGTGTGCTATCTACATTCTAATCAAGGGGCCTTTCCCATAAAAGGCCGGTCACGACCGTGGTCAACAGAGGACGCCGAGAGTCGGGGCAGCAGTTGTTACTTTCACCGGGAGAGGAAATTTATGTCCACTTATCTCTCGTACCCCAGACGACTTCTCCGTTTTCTGTCAGTTTCTCTCGTCTTGTATCTTGCGTATCCTGACAACATACATAAGACGCTGAACCCCGAAAATAAGAGAAATAAGCAAAACATTAAATTCTTACCACAGCCAGATATTTTCTTCCAACAAATCCAACTCGCGTCCCCCAATTCGTTTTTTTTTCTTTCAGATCATCAAATAAATTGGGCTTATTTACGTTTATTGAAACGAAATCAAACCACATTGTACTCGACAGTAATACGTCAATGGACTATTCCATTTATATACTTGGACAATTAATTACTTGGCATTTAATGTTCAATCTCTCATCCCTCCCAACTACCAATCTACCGGACAAATGGACCAAAGGTGAATGTTTTCCCCTTTCCCTGGTTCTAGTCAATACAATGATCTTACACGCTGACAATGACTGAATCTATTTTATTGGTTACCTGATTTGCAAAAACTTCCAAAGTTAGTCTAAAAGAAGGAAAAAATGTATTTTTCAGATCTGTACGTATTGGATTCGTTGCAGGAAATAAGATGTTGGAAATAACATTCGACATTTTTCACCCTACACACCCCTTCTGCTTATCGATTTAGTCTTTTTTAGGGAGATTTATTCAGTTTTGGTGGGGGGTAGCTGGATTTTATTAATGTATTTTTGTTTCTATACTGTTCTGACTGTCTGTCGTTTTCAGAGAATTACGATAGCCTCCTCTATGTCTGGAGTGATTGAAGCCCTTAACTTTCTTTTCAAAGTTTCAAACATGGAAAATACAGTTTGCTTGTAAAAACAATAAGCTTTAGAAATTACTAATACTACCAGCAATACCATTCGCAGAAACGCAATTTCAAAAGTTGGTCAAGAATAAAATTTTTCAAAGCGGTACTCATCGTACTTATTGCCAACCAACTTTTTCCAAAAATGATTTGAAGTGGTTGCAAAGAGAACTAAAGGTTTTTTATGTGTTTGAGATTTCGGGAATGAAATGAGGAGACTTTTGTGTTTTGGGTTGTTTAGTAAGAGTGAAATGGGAATGTTCGTATCTGTGTTGGCGAAAATGAGGTTGGTCTGAAATATGAGGGGTCAGTGAGAGAAGGGTTCTAGTTGAGAGTGGTCAGTTTTCACAGTGTAATATCTGCTTTTTATCTTATGGCTCCCTCAATCATCCAATTGTCAAATTACCAACATTCTGCCAGGTCACCCCCTCTTTCACACACACACACACTCTCTCTCTCTCTCTCTCTCTCTCTCTCACACACACACACACACACACATATATATATATATATATATAATTTGAACTCTAGGGAATGAGACATACTCAGGAGTGAAAGAGTATGGAAGTTGGATTTAAGTATCCGTAAATGTTTTCATTGATGGTCTAGACATGCTTTAGGAGGTATTCCCATCTTCAGTAGTGTGTGCTCTGTGTGTGTGTGCTGTGTGTGTGTGTATGCTGTGGGTATGTGTGTGTGCTCTGTGTGTGCATATGTGTGTGTACCTTTAGAGATGATACGTTTGCTAAGGAACATAAGTCCACCACCAGGAGCTTTGCTTTGTGAGCAAAAAGTGGTATCCCATCTGCTAGGGGCATCCTGTTGTGTGAGAGAAAGTTCAGTCTGTGATGAAGTCTATAGTATTAGCAGCAGTAGTAGGCCTTGGAGAGGACATTAGGTGTCAGGGTATGAGGGAAGTGCTTTGGTGTTAGATTGTGTGGGTAGATTAGGGATAGTATAAATGAAGGGGTGATGAGGTTATGGAACTTCACAGGTAATTACCTTACAGGTCATCGAAAATATGTTGGTTCTGATTTGTACAAGTGGGATGCCTTACTAAAGTGATAGTTGTTATGGGTCAGAGTGACTCTGAAGTTCCCAATATTAGATGTATCTGAGAAGGGATATATGTGGATGTGAGGTTATTGTTAGCGGGAGGATTATGGTTTAGAGATCTGTGTGATTAGGGTTGTTAAGTTTGGTATTAAGTCAATCAGGGGAGAGGGTTTTGAGTTTGTTGATCCACGTATCCTTATGTCTTTCTATAATTTAATTTATGTCAGTGGAAGTATTATTCTGTTTTTTCAATGATTGTGAATCTAGCGTCTGTGGAAAAATTGCGACCGAGTGTGCGAAAATGTAGTTCTACGAGAAGTGGACAGGGATTGTTTTGTGATTTAATTCTGTGTCTGTAGTTGTTGAGTCTAATGTTAAATTGCCACTCAGACTTGCCTATGTACAGTAAATTGCACCTAACACATTCTAGAGGGTATATAATTTTTTTGATACGATAGTTAGAGCTATGGTTTATGTAGTAACTCTCTTTGGTGGTAGAGCTTGTGAAGGTGTTGGTGTACTCATGCTCGTTGCAACATAGACTATTTCTTTTGTCGCATGGTTTACAGAATTTAGTGGTTCTAGGGATATTGTTGCGTGAGACTTTACTATCTATGATATCGTTGCTGCTAATCATGTCTTTGATGCTTTGGGGTCTGTGGTAAGTAATGACACACGGACCTGTGAATGTTTCTCTTATATCTGTTTTAAGGGTGAGGATGTCCCATCTCCTATTGATAATGTGTGCTTAGGGTGGGAGTGTGTTGTTGAAGGTGGTCATAAGTGGTATGCAGTCAGGTTTATTATTGTTAGAGGATGTAAGGGTTTCATCCCTGGGTATTATAGTTGCCTGTTTTATTTGGCTTTTTGTATCATCTAGTAAGAAACTTCGTTGAGTGGAATGTAGTACTAGGTTATGGTTGTGTCTGTTGAGTTCACCATCTGTAGAGCAAATTCTTTTGATTCTAAGGGCTTGTGAAAATGGTAGGCTTCTTTTTAGGTGTTTGGGTGGGCCGACTATATATATATATGTATGTGTGTGTATGTGTGTGTGTGAGTGTGTGTGTATATTCGAAGGATATTGTCTGAAATAGGTGTAATAAGAACATCATTATCTACGTATGAGATATCTACTTGTGAACCAGACAATATCATATTTACTAACATCGTATTATGTGAAAGGTTAGGACCTCAAATAGATGAAAAATACAAAATTTACCAATTATGTATTGGATACCTAAAATGCATAAAAATCTAATGGACGCCCGCTTTATGGTAGCTCCAAGAGTTTTTAGTTCTGAACCTCTTAGCAAAGCTGTCTCTAAAGTTTTCAATTCATCATCATCATCATCATCATCATCATCAGTCTTTTAGCATCCGTCGTTGGACATAGACCTTCCCCAGGATTTGCCACATTCCTCTATCATGGGCATCACGGAGTCAGTACTTCCTGAACTTGTCTAGCTCGTCTCTCCATCTAACATTTTGTCGGCCTCGGATGTGCATGTGGTCTCGGGGAATCCATGTTGTGAGTCGTGATGTCCATCGATGGTCTGCCATTCTTGCAACATGGCCAGCCCACCGCCATTTGAGATTTTTTATGGATTCTATGATGTCTCTAACTCTTGTCTCTTCTCGGATGTACTGTGCTGTTTTGTGGTCTCTCCATGTGAAGCCTAGCATTATTTTTTCATGTGCACGTTGCATGGTTCTCAATTTATACAATCAAACAAAGAAATTTCATTTGAAAAGTCAATTTTTATGAAAATTTAAATCTCTCTTGGGTAGTAAATGATTCTATGCCCGTTACAGGAAAATTCGATGTTATAAATACCCGTAGAGGGGCTTAACCTATGATTTTAGTATTCTTCACGCCAGAAATCTTCACGAAGAACTAAATAAAATGATTGACTTGGTATTTGCAGAAGGAAATAGTAAATATATTGGGTTTACAAACTCTAAAGCTTTCTGGTGTTAAATGAAATAGGCAAGACTTACTTTGCGCGCTTTACCCTTAAAGCGGTTGATGGTCTTCTCATTGGGGAATGTTACTTTAGAATAGGAAATAAAATATTTCTTTAGATCATAGATGTCCCTATGGGAATTGATCCTGCCCTCTACCGGGCAAATTTGTATTTACACGAACTCGAATATATGTTCATGTCTTTAATTTGAACTAATATAAAGCAAGCTCGTTCATTTCTCGTTTGTACCCGTTTTATTGATGACTTAATGATGTAAGAGAATTCGGAATCGTATTGTAACATATTCTCTAAGGATCTTGAATTGAAATGCGGACATAGATGAATGCAAGCAACGTTTCTAGATTTGGGTATTAAATTCGAGGATGGATAGTTTATCTATAAATTGTTTGATAAACGGGATAGTTTCCCGTTCTGTACAGGGAGAATGCTTTTTAAAACAAGTGATATTCCAGCGTATATATTCTATGGAACAATATTATCGGAACATTTAGAATCGCTTGCGCAACTCTAGGTTCATTGCTTTTTTTATCGAAAATTGTTTCTTTAGCTGCAACAATGGCCAGTCAAGGCGGTGAAGTTGGTAAGATTTTGAACAATTTAATAAAGCCATGATTAGACATCCTGATCCCTCAAAAAACTCATCACCTTGACTATAATAAAAATAGAATAAATAAATAGTTTATTTTGTACTAAATCAATCTGTATTTATGTTGGAGGAATTAGATAAGCGAAAGAGATGAATCCAGTCTTTTTCAGTGCGAAAGATCATCGTATTGACTGGAACCAGGGAAAGAGGAAAATATTTGGTTTTGGTTTATTTGTCTGACTGATAGGTAGTTCGGTGGGTTAGGAGATCGAACGTAGAATGCCATGTAACAAATTGTTTAAGTATATTAATGGAATCTCCCATCGAGGTGTCACTGCCTGCTATGAAGTGGTTTCGTTTCAACTGTGTATACAAGAATACTTTATTCGATAATTACAAGTGTTGAAACATGTGACGGAAGCTTGGTGTTATTCAACATGTGAACTTAACTTTACGTTTTGTGGAAAATAATTGTCAAATTCTTCGGTTGAATATGTTGGTAGAAAATCAACTCGAAGGAGTTTTTTCTGTGTAATTTGTATTCTTAACGACAATATCATAGATTGGTTTGCATGCAGTTTGAAATTAAAACCGACACAACGGATTTATATTCACAATGGTGAACATTCAATAGAAATGACACGAACAGTGAGTCATGTCTGTTGTTGTACTTACTGATCCCTCGTCGTTAAAAACGTTTTTAGGGTAAGTGACGTAAGTAAATAAGTAATACTGAATAATATCAAAATACAATACACATAAAACCTTATGTAAAATAACATACTGCATGTATGGCATAAACTACATGATAAGGGAGGTGGTGTTTGATCAATATTGCTGGGGTGTCATGTTAATATAACTGTTTTGTTTTTTAAAATACCCGAAACGGTTACATGATAAACAACTTATGATCCCAACAAGAGACAATTTATACATCATACTATAATAATGATTAATATGTGAAACAAGGAAGAAAATACCGCAGAAAATTACATAAATTGCATTGACAGATAAGTGACTGAAATGACACAAAAAAATCTTTTGAAAAAGTTTTTTAATGTTTAAAACTGTAATGCTTTCTAGGCAATATGTATATATAATTAATAATCATGTAATCCACAGACAGCAGTTTCGATGTATTACAACTCTTCAGTGTTACTATAGACTCGATAACCCTTCCAGTACGGCAAGATAGGGTCGAAACCTTAGGTCCGAGTCCAGAGGCAGATGCTCTAGCCCTGCCATGAATATACTGCATACAGTTCTCTCTGCAAGAATATATCAAATCAAAGGTAGCTGCGCCCGCCAAAATAAACAGAAATAACAAACAACGTGTATGACATAAGGTATACATTAAAATTATAGCTGAAAGGGAGGTGGTGTTTGATCAACACTACAGGGATGCTATGCTATTATAACTGTTTTGTTTTTTAAAATCCTCGTAATAGTTACATGGTAATCAACTGATAGTTCTAACAGGAGAGAATTTACACATAGTACCATAATGATAAAGTGTATGTAAAGAAAAAACAATCAAGAAAATGACATAAATTGCATTGACAGGTACTGGGAAATAACCGTTACAAAACAAAATTCAAAAAGCTTTTTGATGTTTAGTGTTTACAGCTGTGAAGCTTTCTAGACTATTCTCAAATTTGTAATTGTGTTCAGTGTGGGATCCTTTTTGATGACCGGATGTTTTAAATAAACAATCGTCAGGACAATTAGGGTTTCTCTGTAATTGGTAGCTATGTGATGATAGATGGGCGTGTACTTTCCATTATCACTAAAAGCTGGCGTTCGAGTGCAGATGAGAGCTCTCGAATGTTGATTTCCCTGGCAGGCAGATGCTTCCCACTTGAAATATTGCCGCAACACAATTTTTTTTACCTTTATATACCCTCGTTTGGTTTTTTGCCGAACGAAACTGCTTTCCGGAGGTTCGCTTTACGCCACTTCTTACCTTTACGAAAAAAAAAAGAGAAAAAGCAAAAACAGCATTCAACGTTTGTTTTGCTGCTAGCCGTTGAAGAGGCAGCGCAAAATTTTTTCCTCCCTCTCTCCTACATCCAAGTCTCATTTACCCCTACCCCAATCTCCCATGACTCGGTCCAACATACCATCAACCTTTTGGCGTCTGGGAACGCTAAAATTAATTTTTTTTATAAATTATACGTAATTGCTTCTTCGCTTTATGCCATTTCAGCTTACGAAATGTTTTCATAGGAACCTTCTACTTTCGAATAGCGAAGGGAATCAGTATACATCAAAACACAGGATCCTGAATACTAGTTTTCAGAACAGGCGGGCATACACAATTTTGAATATCTGTGCTTTGTATTACATAACCTTTTCAGCTACAACAGCTTCTAAGAACAACTAATAATACTTATACATTAGAGACAATTACGTACCTTGGCTCTGGCGTCACTAACCTATACAACACGCAGTATTTAATATTCTATCGAATCACACGTTTATCTCTTGTCTTATTTATCTTCCATCTTATCCAAACGCAACTCATCCAGACGTTGTCCATCGAAATACAAAACTATACACCTTACTAATATACTTGACTTACCGGAAGTAGAAGAATTAATCGACCATCGGCGTTGCCTCATTAATTCATCCATACCTTGCATTGATCCTCGGAACGGACGTTCTCTGAGATTTTGCCACTCTGCATCCGTCGGAGACCCGCTCATCACCTTCCCAACGTTGAATCTCAATAAATGGACTTCTTTTACAACCAGGGGAAGACGAAATTTATTTATGATTGTTTCGTCCCACGACTTGATGTGATAGCCGTTCATTATGAGTATCGGACAAATCTCCTTCAGTAAGTAACATCCATTAAAATCAGTCTCCTCCACCTGAGAACTGTACGGCTCGTTTGCAAAGAGAAACCCTTGAGGGGGCAGGAACCTTTTTAATATGTCTTTAATGACATAGTGTGTTTCATCAGGAATTCCTTGTAGTTTGATCTCGGCATCCGAAGATAATGCCAACAACTTATCGTTCCATGAACAAATGATCCTCATATCTTTAAAACTCGAGAACTCTACATCTTTTACCCAGTTATTGAATACTTCATACAAGGGTTCAGGGAGTGGTATGTCAGGAGAAATAACCGAATCTCCGATGTCCTTTCTTCCTGGATCTTCTACGTTGGACCTATATTCCCAGCGTAAAACCTCAATGATCTCTCCTTTGGGAATAACACACGTTTTCCTGTGTTCACCATGATACCCAAATAGGCTTATGTCATCAATTACTTGGACAAAACGAGGGAAGTTTGTTCCCAAATCGCTGGGACGATTAAAAATAACTTCGTCAAAGTCTACCATCAATGGTTTTATGACACCCGGTTGCGTACATCCCAACGGTAAAAAAATGTCTTCCGCTTCATTCAATTTTGTGACGTAACGACTTCTAGAGTCGCAACTGCATAATCTTGCTTGTAGGGCGTATTTGAAACAATACTGGTCCACAAAGAGAATATCGTTTTCCTCGATAGAGATATGTCCATCGTCATAACAGTTATCTACAAGCCGAAGAAGGCACGGGAAGTCTGCGTTCGATATTATGGATATGAGATCGTAACTGTCTTCAGACCATTCGACTCCGTTTAAAATATATGCTTCACTCAGGGGGTTCAATATCTCCCTGTAAACATAAACATTGATAACAAAAATCAATATCATTAGGATTAAATTGTAAACATTACCCAAACTCTCAAAATAAGCTTTTATCATTTTTTGAGCCGGCCTAGATGCACGTGTATAGGCTGCACCAACGGGGTTAAAGAGCTTAAAATTTGAACCTTTACTCCATATGTCTACGAACAATTTTGGAATAAATCTTTTTATGCTAAATTGGTCCCTAGTTTGTACCCACTATTTTTTTTTTTTATAAACTTTTACTGACTGCTTATACTTACTAAGAGATATGGTATGGAAAGTCATACAGAAATGTACAATAACAACAACAATAACAACAAAATGGAAAAAAAAACCTTCAAGAGATTAATTTCTATAATCACTCCTGTCTCTGTGTAACGACACTTCAGAGAGTTCTCGGTTAATTTCGGATCCAGGAATAAGTCTTTGATTGAAAGATACTCTTCCGTTTTCAATATTTTATATATATCTTTATTCGCTCCTGTCTGTCCACCCGATATCTCAAAAAGTTCATGGTGAATTTCAATTAGATTTTGTGAAAAGTAAGGTACATTAAAAGGAAGAAGCTATCAAATTTTGGGGTGGACCAAGAAATTTGTTTCTGATTGGGAGACTTTTTCGTAGTCTTTTTTTTCATAAATTTCCCTATTCGCTCCTGTCTGTCAACATGATATCTCCAGAAGTTTGCAATTCATTGTGATATAATTTCATGGCAAGATAAGGTACATATCAAGTAAAATGAGAGTTTTTTTTTTAAATCCCCAAGTAAGATAAATGGCCATTTGAAAAAAAATATTTCAATTATCTTTAACGGTAGCAAAAACTTTGATACAATTTACAATTATCTGCGATATACAATTATTACCACAATTACACTTATCGTTTATCAATGATACACCAATCAAATTCTGATAAAGAATAAGTATGGTTAGCCACTCAATACAAAACAACCAGTACAAGGTCTTTGGGCTGCTTGCTGTGTTGAGGGGGTGATCAATTGAAAAATTTGGAAAAGCGGTGAACAATGAATAATTCACTTCTATCGCCTTTTGTTTTTAAATAAGTTAGATTTTAAAAAAATCTAAGCTTGAATGCTGCTGGACACAAACTAAGGGGCATATTTAGCATAAAATTGCATTGTAAATTGAACCTCGTCAGTAAAAATAAATAAATAAATAAAAAAATTTTTTTTAATTTTAAAAAATGAATAAATAAATAAAACTATTTGGGCGGTGGTAAAAAAAACAAAAAGTTTTTTTCTAGACATAATAATAAATGTTTAAAATTTCAGCCCTCTAGCTCCATTGGTGTGACCTGTACGCGTGATTCATACACACAAGTCAGACCAGCTTAAGAACTGAAGAAACCTGTGTTGACAGATTAGGTGACAGTTTCAGTTGACAGTTTCTAATCAGCAATATTTAATCACTTTTTGACTGAATGGTTCAGTGGATCTTGATTAAAAGTTATCAAGCAGAACTGTCAGCATAGGTTTGTATTCAAAACAAATTTTTTTATGCTAACATGATTCGCCTTTCGGCTTTGTCAAGGTAGTAATATTAAAATGAAACAATATTGAAAAGATTTGTTTTTCCAAGTAAACTGTGTAACTCTATAGGAAGTAACTCTGAGGAAGTTTCACTGACTTTTTATTGTCATCTTGCTACCATTTAACAAAAGTATGTATTCCACCATAAAAGAACAATTCCGACTTTGATTCAATTAATCCTTTGAGAAATCTTTTTTAATACTTTCAGCTTGCTGAAAAAATACAGTGTTTCACGTAGCGACACAGAAGACTCAAGACTGGAGAAGGCACCCGCTCCAACTCAATAATCTTTGCCAAGTAGCATTTGGCAACACACAGTGTTACTAATTCAGCACTTTTTGCGCTAAATCTATCGCGTCTCTCATTTTCGAAATGGTGAAATAGTGCAGGCATTTTGATCATTTTTGATCATTTTTTTTACTATTTTCACCCTTTTGGTGTGTTTTGGCAATTTTTAGCTTTTTGGTAATTTCTGGCTCAATTGGCAATCTCTTAAAATTTAGTTCATTTTTGGCAATCAAACCAGAAGGAAATATTTTTTCTATGTTTGCAACATACAAGAAAATCATACAATAAAACTTTATACAAAATCATCGGACACCTCGGAGCAAATCAATGCACAATTATCTCCCTTACGTCCGGACTGTATATCAACATATCAAACATTTGCTATTCTACTATGCCCTATCTATCTTTTTATCACATTTCCTACCCAGTTATAAGAACAAAAGTAGATATGACTGGGCAGGAAAGGTGATCCACTAACAATTGTGCAAACGTCTGTGATTTGATCACGCAGAAGAAAAGTATATGGTTAGACTAGGAGCTTAGAGGGATAAAAAAATTATTGGAACTTTGAAATTCTAATGGATCACTCAATCCAAGCCAAAAGATCCGATCTAGTCATCGTGAACAAGGAGAGGAAGATGTGCCAGATAATGGATGTTGTTGTATAGAGGTGTGGAGTGACGTGAGGGTTACCAGTACGGAAAACAGTATCGACGAACGAAGTTCAAGTTTCGGTCGAGGCTATTTACGTGCATCATCATCATCATCATCATCGTCCATAGACCTTCCCGTAGAGGTACCAGACCTATCCATGTAGGTGTCGCAGCGCCAATACCTTCTGAACTAGTCTAGAACGTTACGACATCTTATTTTCTCCTGCCACAATTTCGCATATGATCTCTGGAGATCCACGTTGTGAGTTGTGATGTCTAGTGGTTGTCTTACGTTATCGCAACATCGTCAACCCGTTGCTTTCCGATATTTTTAGTTGATTCTATGATCTATCAGACTCCTGAACATTCATTGCCCTGCAACGTAGATGAAACTCCACTACAACCCCCTGCCACCTTCATAAGATCGGAATCTTCAAGCCACCCCTAACTGACAACCATTATCAACAAGCTCTAAAATTTCATCAACAGATGCCTATGACACATCCTGAGCATCAGGAGGCCAACCTGTGGGAGGGATCTAACCAGAGACCCTTCAACTACAACATAAAGAAGCAAAAGTAAGCGTTAATTGGACACACCTTCATAAAGCGGCCTACAATGTCGCAAGGCAGGCAGTGGACTGGAATTCAGAGGGGGAAAAGAAGAGTTAGGTGGACTGGGAGAAGATCAGTCAACAGCCAAGCAATGGCGGCTGGACTAATTTTGGAGAGTTGCCCAGAACCGACTCCGTTTGGAGTAATTAAGCTGTGCCCATCTATCCTGAAAAGAAGTGTATACAACCGATGAATCCTCCCGATTGTCACCTATGGAGCTGAAACATGGAATCCAACCAAGAGACTGACCCACAAACTGATAACAATGTAACGAAACATCCGATGGACTCACAACATGGATCCCCAGAGACCACGTGCGAAACGGGGGCCAGCAGAATAAAAGATGGCAAGACGATCTAAACAAGTTCAGAAAGTATTGACTACGTGATGCCCCTGATAGACAGGTCTGGTGAATTTTCGGGGTAAGGTCTATGTCCAATGATGGACGACAAAAGACTAATGATTATATTTATGTCCCATAACGATTCTATGGATATAAACAAACTCTTCGTTCAAAACCATATACTAACTAAAAACTAAATGAAAATCAGTTCATATATAACTGCAACGCAGAGCAGGTGAGGTTTTGAGATATTCGGTGTAGACAAACAGATTGCCAGACAGACAGACAGACAAATATGTGTGGATGTATTCAGTGATGGAAACGAGTTTTAGGGACTCGGCATACACTAAGACTATTGTTACCTTTTCTGTTTCAAAATGGCCGCTGCCCCAGATTCGTCTTTTTTTTAAGGTTAATGTTTTTAGGATTATGATTTTTTAGGGTTAGTATTAGTGGAAGGGTTGAGGTTATTGCTGTCTACTCCTTTGACTTCAAATTCGTCATGGAGCGGCGGCCTTTTTCAGAAGGGATAAGTCCCAATTGCCGGCTGTATCTAGGATTTATGCTCGGGGATCTTAGAGGAGACCATCATGGATAAGCGAGGTGAACCCGAGTAAGTCTGGAAACTGAGGAGTAGGTACATGTCATACCCCTTCTCAACCCCACCCCCAATTTCCACCACTTCATACACCGTATTTTACGGCATATAAGCCGCACTTTTTTTCAAGTTCTGTGTCAAGGCGCGAAAGCTCCACTGTTTCTTTCTACTAACATTCCTGTACAAATAATGTAAACAGCCAGCTTTTGAGGGGGGGGGGGGATGTAGATTTGAATACATGAGAACTCTTGAATATCTCGATAGTGTAGAAGTATATCAAATTCAGAAGAAGGGAAAATGCTTTTTCTTTTTTTTAAATTCTTTCGTGAATATGCCTGTAAAAATCGAGAAGAGTGAGGAAAATGAGATCAGTATACTTACATTGTTTCCGAGAAAGTAACAACTGATATCTTCCAGCAAGCCAGATTTTGTACTAGCGACCTTCTTTATTTACGTATCTATGAGGGTGGATAAATTGATAAGAGTGATTGAATTAATCATCATGTCATAGATTTTTGTTATTTCAATCAGGGGCAAAAAAAAAAGTAAATCTAATTAAAACCTGGTTAATAAAGCAACGTTGTACCGTGGACAACGGAATATGTTATCTGTTCGTTTATGTTCATTTGTTCAAGACGAAACACAGATGTTTGTACTCGATAGATTTAAGTAATAAAGCTCTTTCTCATTTTTTCTCACCTATTAAGTATAGAGAATTCCCGTTACTATCAATAACAAACCGTAATTAGCAACAATGATTCAATCACTAGAATCTCTCATTTATTAAGTAAAACTTGTATTTCTGCTTAAAGCTCATACTGGAGAAGTTGAAGATGTTTAAGCATATTAAACAAAACTTACATCACTGAAATAGATTGGAGATTTGATTTCACAATGAAAATGTTTTTGCAGTTATGAGAAAATTTCAATCCAGTTAGTGATTAGAAATTGATATTTAATTCAGGATGTCTTATACTTCCCTTTTTTCATTGAGGGCACACAATTTGCCCTCGCTGTCCCCGTGCCAAGAAGACAGAAGAAAACTGTACCAGCTGTCCCATGATATCGGTGCCCCTGATTTTAATACTAGTTCATCAATGCTGTCAAAATATTTCCTGGATATTTAATGAAATTAAAGGTAACATTGATTGAATAATCATGGAGTTTGATCTATCAAATCATGCATCTACAATGGTAGATAAGTTAAGGTGACATGATTTTCTGATATATTAATGTTTTCCTACGCCGTCGAAAAATGAACACGATATTGAAGTAATTTTGCAATCGCATTGTACTCATTAAATATTTAAAAAAAAAAACATGATGTAGCTCTGTATTTCCAGATTTATGTTTGACCAGAATGATTAACACACACACACACACACACACACACACACACACACACATATATATATATATATATATATATATATATATATATATATATATATATATATATATATTCTATAAAGCTTTCTGGTTTTAAACACAACAGTCAAGGAATGTCATTTTAATATTTATAAGTTTTTCTTGTTTTCTCACAAGCAAACGAATGTCTAGTTCAAACGGATGAAGGAATTGACCAAAAGATTTTTTCCAAACTGGCGCTTTCGGTTGTTCTTCCAGTCATCATCAAGATCTTCAAAATTAATCTTATTTTTTAGATGTTTTCTAATCCACTCATTACAAATTCGTAAAAGTGAGACGTAGTAATTATTTGCTTAGGGTTTTATTAGGGTCGGTGGTCTAATCATTATTTTGGTGGTTGGTTGATAGGGGTGGTTGTTAAACACATTGCCCATATTACTTCTGTTTGAACCAGACATTCGATCGGTGAGAAAACAAGAAAAACTGTTTAAAAAAATGGAACGATATTCCTTGATTGTCGTGAAATGAAGGATTGTCGCCCATTTATAATATATATAAATATATATATATATAACACCGGTATTTCGGGGTGAATCATGGTTAATCCGATGATATGAGAGTGAAATATCAGAAGGCCATGTTTATACAAATGAATTCCTTCAATCTAATCTCTTGTCTCGCCAATGTAAGCTGTATACTTTTTCAATAAAGATAATTTACAATGGCGAAACGTTGAATTAAATTAAAGGACTTTATTTGTACAAACATGGCTTTCTGATATTGTCATTTCTCTCTTACTCACACACACACACACACACACACACACACACACACATATATATATATATATATATATATATATATATATATATATATAGTGCATACATAGATAACATAGTCCATCACGACTTATTATCAAATGATTACTAATCTATACATAGCATCGAAAAATGAAAACAATATTCAAATAATTTTACAATTTGTAAAGATTAATTGGTCAGTGTTTTGTTTATTAAGTATCTGACTCTGATCGATAAAATGAATTTATAGAATGTAATATGATTGAACCAATACCACTACACTTGAGAAAGGCTATGTTAGGCGTAAGTTAACCAAGTGAGCATTAACTGTTTATCGACGGACATCCACAAGTTCCTACAGTTTGCATCGTAGGTAGTAACGAAATATCAAAACATTACGTTTTTCAGCATTCATTTGTTCATGGTCAATACTTCTTGAATATTTGACTAAACTAAAGATAAAATGGGTTCAATAATTATAGTGTATTATTTGTCAAAGTCAGCATAACATAAAATTTGATTTCTACAGCATCATCAGAAGATTCCACTACATAAAGTCGTACGAAATGCCTGCGTCGGTTTCTTTATTGAAAAACATCATGCCCCCCCCCCCTAGAATGTGGCAAATAACATTCTATTCACCATTGAATAATTATGAAGTTATATCATCATCAGCATCAGCATCATCATCAGTCTGTTAGCGTCCATTGTTGAACATTGATCTTCCCCAAGATTCCCTGGACCTCAATATCATTGGCATCACGGAGCCAGTACTTTCTGAATTCATCTAGTTTGTCAAACAATGATACTTTCTGTCAGTCACAGTCTCGCACCTGATCTCTGGGAATCCACATTGTGAGTCGTGATGGCCAGCCATGTCTGCCATTCTTGCAACATGTCCAGCCCATTGCCATTTGAGTTTTCCAACAGTTTCTATGATGTCTCGGACTTCTGTCTTTTCTCTGATATACTGGGTTGTCTTAAGATCTCTCCATGTGAGGTTGAGCCCGATTCTCTTATGTGCACATTGCATGGTTCTCAGTTTGAGGATCAATCTTCTGGTTGGGTTCCATGTTTCAGCTCCATAGGTGACTATCGGTAGGATACATTGGTTGATTTTATTGCTACGTCATCTGTCCACTTCGGCGCATATTTCTTTATCGTAAACTCTTGTAATGATTTGGGAAAGTGTAACACCTGTCCGAATGGGTAAATTGCTGTAAGAAAGAATTGATGAAATAGATAAGTGAAATAAAAAATCAGATGATGTTCAATTGATGTGACTTTTAGAATCTTTTTACGATCCTGGAAAATTACACGCACAACAGAAAATAAACAAAATCATTGTCCCCCCCCTTACACTCCTTTCCATGAACAATGCCAAAGTACTCACTGCTCTCTCTCTCTCTCTCTCCCTCTCTCTCTCTCCCCCCCTCTCTCTCTCTCTCCCCCCCCCTCTCTCTCTCTTACACTCTTCTCTGTTTCAAGAATGATACGGAGTCCCAACTGGATATACTGACTGGAGCTAAAAAAAAAAACAAAGCAGTCAGTGGACAGCTGGAAAAGCGAAGCTGAATTGTGTCCATTTTAGCATGAATGTATAATGTAAGTCGAGCCCAAACGCGCCCCAACGTATACTGGGGCGTTTTTTTTTTTTTTTTAATATCTAATTTGCTGAAACCTTCCTCTTGGTTACATTGGTACAAACACACCATGTCATGGTTTTATATTGTGTGTGTTTGTTCTTTGGTCACATATGGGCAGATAGACCGACGGACAGAAAGACTTTTGGTGAATTATAATAAGATGTGGATGGCCGTATCAAGTGAATCGATGGTTAAAAGAGCCTTAATTTCACAATTTCCAGTCTATTTCATTTATGATCTTTGTAAAACTCTTCTGCTACATAGAATGCTCTAATTTTTTTCTTGCTATTGATTTAATCTTTAGCCGAGCGAGGGTAAAAGGATTGAATTTCGCTATTTATCTAAAATAGAAGGACCTTCCTGTCTCCTTTTAAAAGCGGCATTCGAAATCTTGGAGGTAATAGTTTGTGGGGTTTGGTGAGGCGTAACTGTTACCAGGATAGAAAACGGAATCGACGAACCTAGTTCGAGTTTTGGTTGAGGCAGTTTACATTCACTTTGCACTAATGCCATTGGGAAAAGTATGAATCCACTCCTATCGCCAGTTATGGATAAATAGCAGGAAAATTGGAGCCATTTAGCCCTGTGAGGCGGTCCAACTTTGGCGTGTAGCCAGCAAATTTCACCTCGCAAAATCCAAAGTTACGGAGACCACAAAGCGAATTTGTGCTCCACAAGGGTTTTTTTAGGAATAAACGAATTATGGTTATCTAATCTTTACTCGGATGAGAGTATGAAGATTGTGTGGCGCCATTCTTACAAATTAGAAGAGTCTTTCTGCTTGTCCTTGGAAACAGTTTCGGAAAACTGAGTCATAGTTTCAAAGAGAGATTTAATCTTTTAATATGGAGTGGATCCTGATTATGAGGAACGCATTGGGACCAACGATTTTGGACCCAATAACCGGATGATGCGATTAACCGAACAACTCATTTCCATGCACAAAACACTGAGGATCTTTTTGAATTCAAGGGGAACAACTTGCATTGAAACCATATCAAGTTGAACCCTTTTATTTTTCTACCTTTCCTTCCCTTTGAAAATCCGAGTCACAGGCTGAAAATATTTGAGACATAGTTGCTTTGAGGACTGAAAAGTATATTTGTAGTGATTTTTTTTAACGTTAATTCGGTAGCACTTCTGTTTGGTCCGAATGAACGGCGAAATATGCCACAATAAACGGAGCAAATTAGTGATTCAGATCTTACAATATTGTTCCTATTAAGCGACTGGTTCTAATAACCGTTTGCCCTATTTCAACATTCTGTTCCTGCCTGTTGTCAAATGTCTCGCTTTCAATAGTCACATAATAGAAAGGTTTGGTAGTTTGATAAGATGGTGAGTTAGGTAGTTTAATACGAGGGTAGGAAGCGAGAGAAAGAGAGGACAGAAAAGAAAGTCAAGTAGTTTACCGAGGTTGTAAGGGGATATTTTTTTTGCGTCTGAAATAAATTAACGTTTGTATAAAGTTTGTGGAACATCTGTATAACTTTTGAATAACATTTGTATAACTTTTAGATCAAAATAAGGATGTACAACGGAGAAGTGGTCAACAACCGTGGACATTCCATGGTTACGACGAGTTTTGATTATTGTCTTATTTTTAAAAATGACGTTGATAGATAACAAGAGACCTATTTTTTGATTTGATAGCAATTTTTGTAAACAAACATGATTTGATGACAGTTAATGCTACAGCAGTAAGCACATCGCAGTCCAATATGAAATCAATTTATTCAATTAAGGAAATTCATAATCCACTTTTATATTATCAGTACAGGTCTTGTTAATCACTCTATAGAGACCGTCATGCGCCCAAGTCTTTTGAAATCATGCTGTGTTAGGGTTGATCAATTAAAAACTTGAAAAAAGAAGGTTGATGAATGAATAAGTTGCTTCTCTTGCCTTTTGTTGGGCAGTGATCACTGAAAAATCTGAATTTTCAAAAATACAACAAAAAAGAGCTTGAATGCCACAGGACATAAACTAAGGGACCAATCCAGTTTAAACTTATATCACAAATTGAACCCACCACTGAAAACCTATTCAGAGATGAAGATTTAAAAAAAAAAAAGCAAATGTTCAAATATAACGAATAAATGTTCAAATTTTCAGCCCCCTGATACATGCATAGACAGCAAGTCAGCCAGACCAACTTGAAAACTGGAGAAAACGTATGTTGATAGTTTTGGTTGACAGATACTAATTACAACGTACAATGCGACTTTTTGATCTTCGGCAATGAGCGTTATTTCTTAATTGCTTATCTGTAAAAAGTATGAAAAAAGAGGCTATTATTCTCCTCAAACTTTACTTTTGTCGCCTAGATAGTGACGTTCATATGTAATTGTAGCGTGAGTACCAACACTAATTATCTTTAAATGATTCCCCAAAATAGATATTTTATCTAAAACTATTGGGAAAAAAACATCATAATTTGGGGCATTGTTCGTTGGTCAAAAATGACTCGAGACCAAGAGAAGAGCATTTAAAAAAAATAAAAAGAATTAAGATGGTACGTAGTAACGTAACAATCTGAAATTCTGAGGCTGGAATTTGTCGGACGACGTTGATTTAATACTTTCAATCATATACATACCCCCGTTGCACTAATTTTAGAAAAAAAAAGTCAACGGGTGTTTCTGTAAATTAATTACTAAAGAAAAGCCCTCAGACGTCTTCTTTTGTTTTTCTGGGGATTCAGAATCAAACAAATGAAGAGTCAGTAATCTGAGATTCAGGAAATTAATACTGATCCCCAGCTGACAGGATGGTGTTCGCTATTCTCGCTTCAGATATGCAAGACCACTTCAGATCGTTTTATTTCCCTTTTTGTATTCATTGAGTTGGATTAGAAATGAAAATAGGAAGATTTCAAATTATCAGCCCTGGTCACAAGAGCAAAATTTGAAGGAAATAATTAAGATCATTTCTATAATTCTTCTGCTAAGACAAAGCAGAAAATAACACATATTACCCAGGAGCAAAATAGTTTTTAAAAATTGCACATAGTAATTATTAGTAAATACTGATTGTTTAGCCAACGGTATAAGTAAAGTTGTGTACTGTTTCTATATCTTTACATAGTAATTTGAAAAGAGTGGTGCAGGGTGTTTTAACTAAAATTCTTATATTAATTTTGTATCAAATTTGAAACAGCCAAAAAGCTTTGACGTCAACTGGTTGACTTTGGGTTTGTCATTAAGATTGCATAAAGAAGGTTTGGGTTATAATCCTGAACGGGGAAAAATCTGGTACAAAAACAAGCCTGGTTAGTCACTCAATAGGAACCATTACATTACCAACGTCTTTCAGCAACGTACCGTGTTGGGGTGATCAATTAAAAAAAATGGAAAAAATCGTGATCATTGCATAGTTTACTTCTCTCACCTTTTGGTGGCTACTGATCACTAAAAGAGTCTGAATTATCAAAAAGACATGTGTGAACACCGTCAGGCACAAACTAAGGTTCCAATATTGCATAAACTTACATTGCAAATTAAATCCCTCTTTTAAAAGTGGGTTTAGACCATAATATCGATTAGAAAAAAATTTTTACATAGGAATTATTTTCTTCCTTTATATAGAAAGATATGCTGTTGGGAACAATTTCGTTAAGTGGGTCAGAGGGCTTGGTTTGCCCGAAATTTTACACGGTTATACTTTAATTACACTGATTTCCTGAAATTTGACCCTGTTTCGCCTGAGCTCTTACGCTTGTACATAGTAGTAGGGTTAGTCGTTTGGTTTGATATATATATATATATATATATATATATATATATATATATATATATATATATACACACACATATGCGTGTATGTGTGTGTGTGTGTGTCTCTCTCTCTATATATATATATATGTGTGTGTGTTTGTGTGTGTACTAAAGACATAGAGAAAGAGAGAGAGACACATACACACACACGCACACACACACAGACTGATATCTTCAAATGCCTTATATTCATTTGATAAAGATTAGCGAAATCGAAACCCTTTATCTTAAAAAGCTTCCTAGCAACACTATCTACATGTATGATAAGAATATTCTCTTATGGACAACAATCAAATTTTATGAATAAAATCCCCCCAAATCAAAGATAATTTCGAAAACATTGATTTTTAAAATTTGCTTTCTTTTTCACGTTTCTATTCGCGAAAAATATCTTTTACATTTGGACTCCAGCCCAACCCAGATCAAAATCCTGGATTCGCACTGTAAGTTGCTCAAGTTTTCATACGAAGCCCATCTATCTAATATAATGTTAGTTCCCCGAGCAATGTATTGTTGAATGAATGGCTGTGAAGTACATTTTTCATCTCTTATTTGAGAAAATGTAAAAAATACTTGAGAATTATGATTATTTTTAAAAACGTTGTGTCTACTTTGTACCTACATCTTGATTTTATAAGCTGCTGTTTATCGCAACTTTTTGCTCGGGCTGATTACCCTCTGGCAGTGAGAAAATCAAAAAAGTTCAATTTCTTGGCCCCAACAGGTTAGGCAAGGGTGTAGCTGCTATCAGGTGAGAGGGCTTTTTGAAAACGCCCCTCCCCAGCCCCCAATTGAGAGTCACCCCAACAGCTTTTTAAATTATAGTTCACCCACTGCATTTCTACTAACATTATACGATACCAAGGATATATAAGTATATAAACGAATTGTATAAGTATTCATTCAGCCTTTGGGATTTATTTCTTCTAAAGACATAACTGTCAAAATCGAAGATGCAAAACTGGGAGAGTAGACCACTACATCTACCTAAGACAACAAATCTCTATGAAACCCACAACAGAGGAAGAGATCAAGCGAAGAATCACACTTGGATGGAAAGCCCTCGTCAGAGCCAGCCCAACATTCAGAAACGAGTCGATCCCAATAATCCTAAAAAGAAGAGTATACAACCAATGCATCCTCCCGATAATCACTTATGGAGCTGAAACATGGAAACTAACCAAGAGACAGACTCGCAAACTGAGAGGCATGCAACGCGCACATGAGAGAATCATGCTCAACCTCACATGGAGAGAACACAAAACAGCACAGAATATCAGGAAGAAAAAGGGAGTCCGAGATATCATAAAATCTATAATAAAACTTAAATGGCAATGGGCAGACCCTGTTGCAAGAATGACAGACAACTGATGGACATCACGACTCACAACATGGATCCCCAGAGATCACATACGAAACCGTGGCCGACAAAATACACGATGGAGAGATGAACAAGACAAATTTAGAAAATACTGGCCCCGCGACGCCCACGATAGAGAAGTGTGGCGAATCCTGGGGATGGTCTATGTCTAACGATAGACGTTAAAAGATTGATGATGATGATGATGATGATGACTTATCTATTTATTGCAAATTTTTCTTTTTCATCAAATCTCACTGTTGGAGGAGAACCCTCAAGGAGCCAAACTTACTGGGCCTCCAAATCTTTAGCTATGCAACTGTAGTTGAGTTATTCGGAACCTGAAATTTGTTTTGGACGCCAAAGTACACGATGCCCAATATTTATACACCCGAAGGCCAGCATAAACGGGTGGCAAACAAGGATCACACTCCCTGGCAATTGGAATGTTAAACTAACTTGCCAACTTTCTATGACCAGTGCTTTTCCATCCTTTACCCCAGTGAAAATCCTTGGTCCGCCTTGCAAGGCTATTTGGAACAGCCCTTATTTACGCCCCCAATGGAGGGAAGGTCCGAAATAATTTTTCTATTTCGGCTTTCCTATGCACAATAACAAGGATGTACTCGTACTTACATGGATCGCCTAAATAAAAAAAACGCCCCACCCTGATATACTGTCATGTGACGTAACAGTATATCAGGGTGGGGCGTTTCTGATTAACAAGATCGTCTCGTTAGTTCGATCGTCAGTTGCTGGGTGGCAAGGTAGACTTCCTGTGTCCTTGTCCCTGACTAAAGTAAGCTTATGAAACTAATGAAATAAGAGAGCAGTCAGAGTGCATATCTCTGCCGATGCCGTACACTTGAGGACAGATTTATGAGGGAGCAAAAGGGACAATTGCCTCAGGCCCTCCTCTTGCCCCGGGTCCCCTCTTTACAAAAATATTATGATTAAAAAAATCAGTTTCTTTGATAAGCAATGAATTAATAATTACTGTCCAGAAGTCATTTCATTATAAGACCTTCAATGTTTGAGTAAAATGAATTAATAACATATCAGCTTGTAATTCGGGTCTACCACAATTGGAGTATGGCTTAGGGAAATAATTGTTTCTTATCCCAAAATCTAATTTTAAAATTTTTTTGCTGACATATATTGACGTGTATACATGTATTCACTTGAGATGTATAACTCATTTCACCTTTCTGTTGGTGTACAACTAGTCAGTTCCAATTGCATGGAATAAACAAATTTCGATGTGTGAATTTTGTGAATTGCCGTGTATTTCAATTTCTGCGTTTGAGGGGCCTCCATGAACCCGAAGTGTCCTGGTTTTAATGTCTAAATCAGGTTCTGCATACACTCACTAATAACTGAATGAAAACCAGCTCATATATCGCTACGATGTAGGGGAGGGAGGTATTTTTTCGATTTTCCACATTTCGGACTTTTGTTTACTTGTATTTGATATAAAAAAAAGAAATATATATATATATATATATATATATATATATATATATATATATATATATATATATATATATATATATATATATAATTTAAGAAAGAAACTCCCGGAACCGCCCCATAATTGAATCGCTTTCCTCTCAGCCCATGGCCCAGCCTTAAAACTCATCAGAATTCATCGAGAAGTTCCGAAGATATTGTGAGGGGAACGTGAATCAATAAATGAACATACATATTTTTCAAATGAGAAGAAACATCTCTCCATCGAAATTTAAAAATAAAAAGTTCCTTGATCAACCCACAAATTTAATTAGATAGACTAGACAACCGGCAATTTGCTGTCAGAAGAAAATGAAAAGGAATCATCGGAACAGATAGATAGATAGATAGATAGATAGATAGATAGATAGATAGATAGTGCTAATCATATTGCGTTTAATCTTTCAAATTTGATATTTGTAATTTATAGAGTTTTTTAATATCCCGGAAACACCGTTTGAAGTGGACTTCGTCCTTATTCCTCTACCAATCAGCGTCTCTCTCTGATACCGAAGTGCACGCTGATAGCGAGATAAGCCATTTCTTATCAGCAGACGATAAACAAACAGCCGTTCCCTCTCTTACTCTCGCTGTTTTTTCCTATGCAACCAGGTCATTCAGCTGAAACAGTGGACATAAAAAAAAATTTCAAAAATGAACCTATTTTGACGTTGACTCGAATTGTAAATTGACCCCCTTCCCAACCCTGAAACACATTTTTTGACGGGTGATATCCTTGCAAATAGACAGACGGGCAGACTTTGGGGTGAATCATGATAAGATTCTTCCTTAGCTCATGACCCAGCCCTCCACAAACGCTCACTGAAATTCATAGAGAACTTTCGGAGATATTGTGTGGACAGACAAATAAACATGAGTGAATACATATAGCTCTTTCAGCTTCGTTGGCAGAGGTTAAAGAAATGTCACGGTACACTGCAATGTTTAAGTATATTCAACGAGATCCAAGGGTAGGGTATTCGAGCCGAACGTAAAAAGTGATTTTTCGTAGAAAAAAAAGGGAGAAATTTTCGATGCAAACTGGGGATTTACAGGTTTGGGAGAAATGGATTTCGGGGGTTGTACTGAATCTGAAGGCCAAATAAGACCGTCTCAGTTTAATCATTTATAAAGAATATAAATATGACATGAGGCCAACAGTGGGATAGAGAGTCTTACTCTTGATATAGACACAAATTGAGACTGGTCAGTCACTAAATAGGAACAGTCTTCTGGCAGCATGTCGTGTTGGGGGTGATCAATTGAAAAAAGGGATGATCAATGGATATCACCACTCTCGAATTTGTTGGGCAATGATCACTAAAAATAGTCTGAATTTTTAAAAAATACAAACATGAGTGCGTCAGGACACAAATCAAGGGACTAATTTAGCATAAACTTACATTGGACCCCCCCCCCCCAATTATTTCGATGATTTTGAAGAAAAAATTAAATAAATGTTTTTTAGATGTGATAAGGGTCGGTTTAACGTAGGGGCTAACACTCATACTTGTAGGTAGGAACAAACATTCTCAAGTCCTAATAACAGAGTCACTTAAGCACCAGAAATGTCCTTCTAACCCCTCTGCCACTAAGTGCAATTAAAAGGTTTGTCCCGGGTCAGAATCCCCAGGACTCAGTATTATACTTTAAGTGACCCCGGGAAAAATTCTGGGGGCGGTTAAATATGGGGTCCTTCTCTTTCCCGTCCCGAAGGTCCCCGAAGAGAGAGCGGTCACTGTTTACAGGAGAGGGATGACAATAACCCCCACACTTTTCCCAAGAAACAATCGATACGCTCACTACAGGGGCGGAGAGTTTGAAGTTGAAAATTACTATCGGTTTGGAATCGGCACGACATAAAGAGAATGCAACAAGCAGGGATTAAGGTTCACATCTATTAATCAAGTGAAAATAAAATAAATGGAAACAATTTTTTTCGTCAGTAATTTTTTGTGCTTTAATCCGTTATCAGACCCTCACAATCTTCGTTATATTCGAGAAAAAAATATTTTTTACGTCTCACGTTCTATTTAGGATGTTAATGCAATGGTAAACTGAACTGTTACTTTCCATCCATTGTATAGAATTGAGGCTTCGACGTATTCTGTTATTCCACTGGTGGGATGCATGTTTCCCCCCAGCAGACTCCCAGACGGACCCACGTGTACCTTCAGGCAGTCCCTCGTGTTCCCAGAAAAAACTCCAATTAATGCTTGAAGAATTGTCAATAAAATATCGAAGAAGCCTAGATTTCAACTTTCATAAGGGAAGTAACTCCATGCATGTATGTACTGCTTCGTACTTCCTTGACCCTTTCACTAGCAATTAATACTGTCATGTTCACATAAATATGCAGTACATAAACCAATGAATGAAATTAGTATACAATGACCTTACGAAAACTAAAAAGACTACTGTTCACCCAAAGAAAGAAAATATTCGATTTTTATTAATGCAATAAATAAATTATTTCTTTGGTTGTACTTGATGTTGGTTCACTATCAAGGTTAAGATACCATTTTTCAAGTGACAGCATCAAAATTAACCTTATAACTTGATTTTAATGGTGTTGGAATATATTTCTTCTCGGCAAAAGTTGCAAACGTATCGAAGAGCATTAGGTGAAAAGACAGTCACATCCGAGAATATCAATGTTTAAAAAAAACCAAAAAACAACTTTACTTAATTATCGATTATCACAAATTCAACTAACGATTTTCTTATTAGTTTACACATTCCCTGACTAAACGGAAGATGGCTCATTATGCAATTAACTGCTGTCATAAAAAGACTATTTTGAGTACATTTAAGTGTTGAAAAAAATCAGTGAAGTTTACAGAAAGTATGTGTAAAGGGAGATCACTCTAGTGACAGGAAGTCAATCAAGGGACGTAACTCTTATCGCAGGAAGTGCACCTTGCTGTGTGGACGTGGAACTCAAGTGCAGAAAGGTAAAACCGTCTCCGTCCGGCCAGGCAAACTCGGAAAAAAAAGTTTTTTTCTATTCCAAAAACTCGATTTGCCTGGCCTTGAACCTGTCAGCAATTCTTATAAGCGGTGTTTGATTATTTGCTCAAATTGGATTTACATCAGGTAAGTTTATATAAAAACAAACATCGATTCTTGTTTTGTATTATCACTTATTTCTCCCCTATAAATCAAAACAGCTGTTTGTTTTGTTTTCACATTGGGGAATGATTTTTCCTTGAATTCTGATGTGGTCAGGCCTGTGGTTCTTGACCTGAGGGTGCACAAACCCGTGTGTGGTAAGTAAGGCAATTGGGGGAGGGAGAAAAAGGGGTCAATCGTACGTTTTGTGAACGAAAACATTTATTTTTAATCGACTACGGATGCATACACACACACACACAAAGGAAAATATTTTATTGTCTGCATAAAGCGAGAGACAGTCCAAGCCAGTTCGGCAAAATATATAAAGAAGAGGTGGCCCTGATTCTGTAAATAGTCACGGTTCACACCCTCGCTCACTCGAAGTTGAATGCGGTGCACGAATAAAACAATTAAGAAAAGATCATTAATGGAAGGAAATTTCGATTATCAGACCCCATCATCTGCTGTAACCATATATTTGAGTAATTAAAAATATAAAGAAATGATTATTTGAAAATGAAAAAGAAATAACAATATCAAAAACTGGATACTACCGGTGTCAAATTAAATTGATCAATTACTTGATTACAATGTTTGATCAGAGCAATCGTCTCCATTCACTTTTGTGCATCCGTAGTTACTTTCGCAAATCGTTAAAATATATTTGTTCATTAAAAAAAACTTAGGAAAGATCAGAGACGAAAAGTGTGACAAACATTTTTTTTTATTTTTTTGCCACGCATTTAAAAAAAAAAAAAAACGACAGTGGCCCAGTCTATTTAATCTTTTTTTTCTTTTTTAGTAATATCCTGACACAGACTTCTAATTTTGACATCTGATGAACTTCAACATTCTGTTATTTACACTTTTTTCTATATTAAATATGACTTTAGTTGAATTTCACTTTTTAAGCCTAAAGAATAATCCGTGCGAGAAAGATTTTGAGATCACGAGTTGGATGTCATATGTGGGTCTTGAAAATGGTTTAGAACCGCTGAATTCGACTAATTAAATTGTTGGCGGTGCTGCTTGGTGATATATAATCTACCGTTTGAGTTTGTGGTTAAAATCACGACTTGTTTGAAGATACATTCATTACTCTTCTATTTTAGTAGCTTTACGGATGCTTGAAGTTTGACCGACCTTATACTACGATAACCAAGTGGAATTTCAGTCCAGATTGTTTGTAACTTTTTTTTTTTTTAAGGAGAGTTACCAACATTTCAACTTTTGTTCAGACAATCGAAGTTCTTCTTGCCGTATATGATGTTGTTAACACAACGTTTCGGCCGATCCATTCTTTCGTCCTTGCTGGAAAAAAAAAAAAAAGTTTTCTATTTTCTTCTAGAAAGAAATGTTGGCCTCTTTTCTTGAATTATACATATGACGTGGGCTGAAGAATGGATCGTTCGAAACGTTGTGTTGACATCATCATAGATGTGAAAAAGAGATTCAATTGTCCAGTTGTTGATCTTAAATAAAACATCACTGGGGGTGCTTGCATTTAGATTGTATTAGCGAAAATTTTACTAAATTTCACGGCAACACAGAATTTACCAAAAAAAAAAAAAACATTTACTAATCACCGAAACCTCTTCCTTCAGCAATTTTTCTAAGAATATGACAATGTTGTTAATTCTTTAATGTAAAATTATGTTTCTAATTTTGATTATGTACAGTCATTGTTTCAGTGTGATTTAAATAAAAATGTATTAGATTTCATTTAAACATAAGTGTTTGTATTTTCCGTGCACAATCATATTTTTAATTTTAATAATGCACAGTCTTTCTATTTTTGGAGCCTAGTGGCTGGTTTAATTCCTATAGCAGTCCCATTTTCTCTAATTGTTTATTTTATCTACGTTGTCTTTGGTGAGTGATACATTAACCGTGTAATGACAGGAGATCGTCTCAAATAAGTTTTCATATAATATGATGCAATTTATAATTCATTCTGTCGGATGATATATCGATTTCTCAATACGTAACTGTTTTTGACCAAGAATAAAGGATGAGAATTTGGGTTGAAAGGTGTTATTTGGCCTTTGCATTACCAAAGGGCTGTTTGGCTCAATGGTGAGAGCACACAAAAATATGTATCTATATAAACTGGGGAATAATAACAAGAGTCTAAAAAATGTATGCTACCCTATCAGTCCCAGGTTCAATCCCTGCAGCAGCCCCCTTTTTTAAAATTTTTTATTGCTTATCCTATTTACACTGTTAAGGCCAAATGATACATTCATCATGTAATAACAAGATCATTTCAAATAGTTTCAACATGTAATGCAATTTATAATCATTTCTGTTGGATAATGTATCCATTTCTTAATAATATATATATATATATATATATATATGAGTTACTCATTGTGTTTCATATGGATACCATAATTGATTAAGATATAGTTTGTTGTTGCTGTTGAAGATTATAAAAACATGTATTGAAGTTTGATTGGTACTGTTTATTTGCTTTTTTTAAATTATTGAAATACGTTTAATTCTTAACATTGTAAACTGCTCCTTATTGACTGCACAGCTGTTTGGTGGAGGAAACAAAGTTTGTTTATTTATCATGTCAGTAAAAAAAACAATAAATTAGCTAAAGTTGGAAGGGAGGTAACTTTGATCAGTAATTCCCCCCCCCCCTTGCTATTGACATCTATATTTTCATATATGAAACTAAAAGTCAAGATAGAATTATACTTTTCATCAGATATGTAGATTTAAAAGGCTATGGAAGAAAATGAAATATGTATAATTTGATGATTTTTATTTCAAAGTAGATTATATTTGCCAAAAGCCAAGATAGTAATTGTAAAAAAATGACGGGATTATTCACATATGGATCAGCACTTCTGAGCGCTCCAGATTTTGTCAGAAGGGGAGATAATCTGAACTTCATCTCAGAGACTTGCCTAACATAAGCATTGGAATTGCATTGGATTTGAAAATGAAGTGCGTCTGGAGGCAGATGTTCAGTAGCCGCCTCTTCGGGCGGGCTTGCTACGAGAGGCTGGTAATGAACCTCTTCGTGCAGTGTTGGATTAGTAACTGAGATTATCTTCTAACCAAATCTGGCTGTGTTGTTCACCTGCATTTTTACCGACATAAAATGAAAGATCACTGATATAGATTTAATCCTAGTTTCGTCTCATAGCAAATATTATCTAGTTTAAATAAAAATCATTGAATTTCCTTCTTGTATATTAACCCCAACCCTTTTTAAAACATCTGGTGCAAAGTATGAATTAGCCATAAATCCAATATTTCAATTCCCTCAAAAGTTTCCCAAAACTCTCGTCTGTTTTTTCAAATGAATGTCACTCAACCACGGGTTGCATTTTTTTTTTCCAAATACCAAATGTTTACAATAAAATCTACCTTATCCTTGGTTTTCAATGCATCTGGAACACTAACATATGTATTATTCAATAATTATTAACTTTCAACCAAAACTATCATCGTAGGCCTCTCAAGTTTTTAAGTGATTCTGATTTGCTACTTGTCGCATCTACATGTTGCATCAATGAAGCTAGAGGGCTGAAAAAAATGCAAAACTCAGCAAGGTAAACCACTACATCTACCTAGGACAACGAATCTCCATGAGACCCTCAAAAGAGGAGGAAATCAAGCAAAGAATAACTCTGGGATGGCAAGCCTTAGGCAGAGTAAGCTCAACTTTCAAAAACCAGATGATCCCAATGATCCTAAAAAGAAGAATATACAACCAATGCATTCTCCCGATAGTCACTTATGGAGCTGAAACATGGAACCTAACCAAGAGACAGACCTACAAACTGAGAAGTATGCAACATGTGCATAAGAGAATCATGCTCAACCTTACATGGAGAGATCACAAGACAGCACAGTATATAAGGAAGCAAATGGATGTCCATGACATCATAGAAACTATTAAAAAACTCAAATGGCAATGGGCAGGACATGTTGCAAGAATGAAAGACAACCGATGGACATCATGTCTCACAATATGGATTCTCAGAGACACATTAGAAACCGAGGCCGACAGAACGCAAGATGGAGAGATGAACTAGACAGATTCAGGAAATACTGGCTCCACGATGCCCATGATAGAGAATTGTGGTGAATCCTGGGGAAGGTCTATGTCCAACGACAGATGTTAAAAGACTGATGATGAATAAATGAATGAATGACGTCTTGAAAAAATGTTTTTGTTTTGTTTTTTTCTTGTTGACCATAAGTTTTTAATGCTGCCAAAAGACATTATCTCTTTGATGGTTTCTATTGAGTAACTAACCAGACCTATTTTGTTTTTGCTTTTCTTTCAGAGGATCGAACATGGAGATGATTACTAGGAGACGTCATACTAATTACCGACTGGATGAGCCCCTTCTGCCAACGACAGTTCCTTACAAGCAACCAACTGTCCCATGGCCAAGTGCACCCTCATCCCCACCCAGACCTAGCCCCGACCCCAAAGATCAGAGCTGCAGAGACCGAACCAATGAATTTTTTTCTGCAGTCAGATCTTTGCAGTCTCGAAGGGTGAGCTGAAATGTTCAATAATCAATTTCTTCCACCACTCAATACCACACCTTTTTTCTCAATATATTTATCATGTATACAAGTGGGTTTTGAAACTTTGAAAACTCAAAAAACCCCATTCATGAAGGGAGTACTCTGGCAGACATTTATTTTCAGCATTTAGTATTTAAAGACCTGAATGGGATAACTGAGGAAGATGGCGAAATATTGCTCACTGACCGATTGGTACAAGTTTGTTTCAGTTGTAGCCAAGACGCCTGGTTCGATTGGCCTTCAAAGCATTGAGGCTCATTCGCTGAATAACTTCCAAAGCTGCTCAATTCCAGGATGAACAGCATGAGATCACTTGGCTCTTCCTGCGTGTGTCTATGGCAATCATCATGTTCTCTATTATGACTGTGGGAACAAAACTCAGTTGTCCGTTAGAATAAAATGAAAATGACGTATTTTAAAGCTGACAAAGTTCCTACTTTTGCCCAAATGTGGTCAAGATAGAGTCGAGCATTTTCGGGGCTGAACAAATTCATTCGGACGTTTTTTTGTTTTTTGTCATCTGTCGACTTCTGACATTGCTTTTTATATTCATTCTTTGTAGGTTTTATTTACATTCTGAAAACTTGAATTATAATAAGAAAGCTTCATATCATACGGGGCTATTAATAGACCAACAAGGCATGGATGTAATGCGTACTATCATCTAAAATATAATTAATGAGCTACAATAATTATTGAGTTTTTACTTTTTAAAAACCATATTTATCTTAAATGGATTACATCTATTCATATTCTAATACATGGTACAAGTCTGTGTACAATAACAATGTTTTTTAATAAAAAATCCAACGAATGATCTTCTTTCTGTGCCATAAGATCTGCAATGTCTGGGTCAGAGGGGAAACTGTTGTGGATCCCCAGGGGTCAGGGATCCCTAGTTTTGAAACCACTGATATAGACGATTCACAATTTGAGAATCTAATGGTAATAAAAGTTTGAACAAATCAGGTAATGTATGTGCATGTGTGTCAGGCACATATCACACGTGTGGCAAAGTATGTCAACTAATTCTGTCATCACTTTGAGCAGTAACATTTTCCAGTTCTCATACCCCAGGGTATATTAGTTCAAATGAAAAACAACTTCCACATTCATATCTTGTTGACTTTTTTCAGAGCAGAGTTTCAAAAAACATTTTCATTTGCTCTCTATGGAGATATATATATATATATATATATATATATATATATATATATAAATATATATATATATTGAAAAACATTCATATATATTTTTATTTATCCAATAATATATATATATATATATATATATATATATATTGAAAAACATTCATATATATTTTTATTTATCCAATAATATATATATATATATATATATAGATATATAGATATATATATATATATGTATATATTGAAAAACATTCATATATATTTTTATTTATCCAATAATATATATATATATATATATATATATATATATATAGAAAAACATTCATATATATTTTTATTTATCCAATAATATATATATATATGTATATATATATATATATATATGTGTGTGTGTTTCACCGAATTGGGTAACTTACCTAATTGGCAAAATTCTAACTCTTTTTACAAAAAATAGATACATAGTTTTAATTTGATCAAAAGTTCATTTAATCAAAACAAGAATATAAAAAAAGTATTTTTTTACCTTCGAAAGTTTGTAATCAAAATGAAATCAAACTTCTTTTTCCGAAAGTAATTTTTCCAATTACACAATTTTAACGATCCACAGTATCATATATGCACAAACATTTGCACCTATCATCTGTCTGAAACGGAATAGCTTATCATAATTATCGTTGTATGGCAAATAAGGGTTTAAATTTGAATCTCTTGTTCAAATTGAGCATGTTTCACATTTCTAGCATGCCCATATCACCTGTTTTATAAAATTTTGCTTTATGCCATTGCTTTTACAAAATACATCAAACCATCATAATTTTGAATCGTGTCTGAGAGAATTTTTGCTTTATCTTGATTTATTTTATGCATTCAAGATGTGTCCTGAGGTCCCAGAAAAGCTTTAGAGGCCTCAGGGATGTTATGCTTAAAGTTGAACTGGCAGACAAAGTGAAACATTATTTTTTTGCATTTAGGGAATGGTCAAAAATGTTACCTTTGTAAATTAATGGTAGTTGCTTCTTTGCTTTACATAATCATTTCCACTTATTAAATGTTTCAGAGGAATGCTCCACTTTCAGATAGTGGGGGGTCCTGGTTGGGACACCTGTATTTAGGGTTCTCGTTCAATAAAAAAAAAATTTCACAATTTCACAATTTCAATATGTGTGTGTGTATGAAAGATCAAGTCACAAATCTCTAATTCTTTTCCCTGGTTTCAGCATAACCATTTCATGCCTGTACAAAAGAGCAGACCACAAAGAAGTGAATTCACATTAAAAGCAAGGTCAGTTTACTATGGATTTTCTTTCCTTTTCTGTTTTTAGCTTTGTAATTGCAACTGTCCAAATGTTGTGTGGGGGGAAAAAAGCTCTTTTTTTTTGAATTTCAAATAAATAGACCAAAACCTTTTTACATAAAAAAATTCTCCAACATGATGTAACTAAAAAAATATCCTCATAAGTGGTCCATATTTGTTTCAGTGGCCTTCTGGCTTGATATCAAGTCATTCCCTATTCATAGAATTCAGATTATAGTTATTTGCTTATTCCTCCAATTTTCTTATGAATAACTAATTAACAGTTTATAGATCTGAAATTGGAAAGATTTCTTTTTCTCCCTAAATGTGGCTAATGTTAAGATACGAATAAAAGTTATAATATAATAATGTTGAAGGCCATTTTGTCCCAGGCATTAATAGGTCACCTTGCCTGAATTTTTTTTTTTTTTTTCTTAATAACAATTTATTTTTCTTTCACAGATGCATTGGCAAGGATTTAGCTAATACTGTTTGCAAGCTAGAAAAACTCACTTTACGTAAGTATAAGAAATCAATTTCAATGTCTTTCTTTAATGAATAATAATACTACTGATGGGAACATATTTCGAGGTTCCACTTTAAACAGCCGTGTTTTTACTCTATTGTCCCTTCGGCAATTTCAAAACATAGATGATGAAAGTAAAATACTCATTTGCTTAATTTTGTTGATATTTCAATGTTAATTAGCATCATCCTCAGAATATTGTTGTCAGACTCCTAGTGTATTTCAGAGTCCTTGTCTGTTAGCAAGTTTAAGACAAAGCTGAAATTTCTGTTTATAGTTTTAAGAAGGATCATTGATATTCAGTGAGTTTTTGGAATGTTGAACTCATTTTTTGTTATTTTCGTAATTAACACACTCTTCCAGGCCAATTCATTCTACAGCCTTCTTTAAGTGTGCTATCCGGTTGTGATGGTCGTATATTGGAGAAAAAATTCTGGATAAGTTAACCATCTTCTGTAGTGAAAAGTACAAATATAAATTATTTCAAGAATAGCTCGGGAAAATTTAGTTCATCTGGGATAGAAAATAAATTGCCAGGGTAAATTTGAGAGTTATATGCTGAAATATGTAGAAGAATTTACAAAAAAAGGAATGAACAAAATGTCCGGTAAATGTTTCTCCGTATTGACGAGCTTGTAATCTTCATTTTCTAAGTTTCATATATTGTTTTGATCGCTTTATTTCAATGTATATTTTGATTTTGAATATGTATCTCTGATGTAAATTGTTTTTGGAGATGCCCATAGAGGCGTATTTATTTGATAATGATTATGATATAATGTTTAAAGTTCACTGAAAACCGGAAGTAATCTTGAAAAACATACTTGTAGTGAATCAATATTTGATTAACAAACAAGAAAACTAATTTGTGAAAAAATTTTGAAGGCAAATAGATGTATGGTGCCAAATAGCTGGAGGGCTTACCCACAGAACCTTGAACAAAGTTTTTATTTTCAGTATTTTGTTAATTACGTTTTAGATATATATATATATATACATATACATATATATATATATATTCTAGAGAGCCTTATGTATATATATATATTCTAGAGAGCCTTATATATATATGTATATATATTCTAGAGAGCCTTATATATATATATATATATATATATATATATATTCTAGAGAGCCTTATATATGTATATATATATATTCTAGAGAGCCTTATATATATATATATGTTATATATATATTTATATATATATATATATATATTCTAGAGAGCCTTATATATATATTATATATATATATATATATATATTCTAGAAAGCCATGTGCATTTATTATATTTATGTTAAGAAAATTATTTGTGAATATTAATATCTCATCAATACGTTGTATATTTATACTTTTTGGAGCCAATGGCTGTTTTTCTAGAGAATACACTGTTACTTGGAAATGGAATCTACTTAGTTTCAGGCATATTTTGAAGGATCTAGCCACTTTAAGCAATTCAAAATGGCCATTGAAGAAATCCAAGGAAATGCATCGGAAAATTGTCTTATTGAAATTTGATATTTGGTCGTGAAATTGACGTTTTGTTGTTTATTTATTCCAGTTTATTTTTGATTAATTAATTTTTTTTTTTTTTTTTCTCCTTTGCAGTTGTAAAAAGTCAACAAAACATGTCCGGCAATCTGGCCGAAATTGGAGAATTAACGGCAATAATCAAGCAAGACATTACGGGATTAAACAAACAAATTGCGGCTCTTGAAGAGGTGAACAAATTTTACTTTCTTTTTTTTGTCACCTCTATCACTCTGCGTTCTATTTCAAGGGTGCCAAGATTTCATGCACTCAGAAACTTTGATAGCATATAACTTCTGTGTCCATTTGTGTATGACTGAAATTGACCTGACAACACAACTGTGAAATTTAAAGAAAAACGTATCGTTTGGTGATCGAAGTCACCTGCAAAGAAAGCTGCCTACTGACTGTGAAAGGTTAACCTTTCATTATCTGAGGACTTTCCGTTGATGGTGATGAAGTATATTCATATCTATGTGAGGGCTTTCCGCAGTGGTGCAGATGTTTGTTGTGTTTCATACCAGTGCCAGAGGTCAGTGATCAATCCTAGGTGAAAAAAACAGGTTCTTTAAATGATGATTTTCCAAGTTGGACATGGCCTCTCCACTTAGATTGGTAAAATACAATATTCCTACACTAATTAAGCTTTGTGTCAGACAAAGCCAGGTGAATATGTTAATGTCTATTATACATTCATTAACTCTTCCAGGCTGGGAGTACACATGAGTGCGCTTCAAATCCCACGACACAAATGAATGAAATGCCTGAATATGGTGGCCATTTTGAATACATAATGAGGACACATGACCGTTATATGTGTATAATTTTGCCATAAATGAAACCCCTATCTTATAACCTTCAAAATGATATATGACTTCTGATCCTTTATGTCCTTGTCACCCTTCAAAAAACCCCAATCCTGAATTAATTAATATGAGAGCTTTGTTCCATTGTGTGCAACTTCAGAATTTAATTTTTTAGCCACATTCAATGAGCTTTCTAGACAATTGAACTCCTTGTTATTTGTGCTGTTAACACAATGTTTCAGCCAATCTATTCTACAACCTTCTTCAGGTGGACCGTAGAATAGTACTTGAAATGGAACAGATGAACCATTGCACTCAACAGCAAAAAGTTCAATCATCTGAAAAATCATTGACTGTTAATGACCGTTCTCAAAACTATAGACAGTAGTTAGTTAGTCACATTAGTATACACCACCGAGAGCTCATCAGATTGATGGTCAGCCAATATGTATAAATGTATGTTAACGTATTTCATGTAAACATTATTTGAGCAACAGAAAGTTGACTAAATCTTAAATAATATTCTTCTTATAACAATTTTCTACGGAAAATCCTCTCATATTTATACTTGTACATGTTCAAAACTCTAGAGTGGATTTGTTATCTTGGGTCAGACATGTTGAATTGTATGAGAAAAAAGTTATTAATCTGACTATTTCCATGACTTTTATGACACACACACACTGTTTAGAGCAACAAAGATATGGATATTCTTTGAAAATATTTGTAGAATAAATAGTTTGTGTGTCTAACATGTAAGGATTCTGTTAAAACTAGAATTTAAGGGAGAAGAGAAAGCATAATAGAAATGAGGAAAGCCTCTAAATCAATGAATGTGTTTGTGTGTTTTTCCATATAAAAGGTGAATTTGTTTATCCCTGTTACGTTTGTGTTTCCAGTATTACCAAAATTGAATCTATTTGCAAAAGATGTTCCTCCCCCGCTGTTTTTTTTAATGTATATTTTTTCCCTTGTGTTGATTTCAGCATGTAAGAATCCAGAAGTATCGACAGAGTCACCACCAGCAGACACACTCCAATTCTATTGTACTTACTCTACAGGTGAGTTGTCTTCCCTTGGATATAATTTCAAAGTTTTATTTTTTGTTAATTTTTAATGATTGAGAATCCTTTTTTACTAAGGTTCTCATACTAAAACATTAGAAAAAGAGGATTTCCCCTAGACATAAAGATTTTGCAGAATAATTTATGGCATGTAATCCGCCCCCGAAACTAAGATGCTGATTTAGTCCAGATCAGTTGACTCTCCAATGTAAGAGAGCATTGCATCCATGAGACTGTCAAGTTTGTAAGATCTAAAATGGCTAATAAGATCCATTAGGGGGAAACTATTTGATGCTTAAAAAGTCGATTTATACTGATACACTGATATATACGGTAATTATTTTTCATTAATTCAAGTATTGAATAAATGGTTTGAAATTCCAAAAAGCTTACTGAATACAAAACCCGAAGAAGGATGAAGATTATAATGGCAGAAATATTGTGACTATAAGAATCAAGATAGAAATATTGGGACTATAAAAATCAAGATAGAAATATTGGGACTATAAAAATCAAGATAGAAATATTGGGACTATAAAAATCAAGATAGAAATATTGGGACTATAAAAATCAAGATAGAAATATTGGGACTATAAAAATCAAGATAGAAATATTGGGACTATAAAAATCAAGATAGAAATAATGGGACTATAAAAATCAAGATAGAAATATTGTGATTATAAAAATCAAGATAGAAATAACGTGACTATTAAAACCAAGATAGAAATATTGGGACTATAAAAACCAAGATAGAAATAATGGGACTATAAAAATCAAGATAGAAATATTGGGACTATAAAAATCAAGATAGAAATATTGGGACTATAAAAACCAAGATAGAAATATTGGGACTATAAAAATCAAGATAGAAATATTGGGACTATAAAAATCAAGATAGAAATATTGGGACTATAAAAACCAAGATAGAAATAATGGGACTATAAAAATCAAGATAGAAATATTGGGACTATAAAAATCAAGATAGAAATATTGGGACTATAAAAACCAAGATAGAAATAATGGGACTATAAAAACCAAGATAGAAATATTGGGACTATAAAAATCAAGATAGAAATATTGGGACTATAAAAATCAAGATAGAAATAACGTGACTATTAAAACCAAGATAGAAATATTGGGACTATAAAAACCAAGATAGAAATAATGGGACTATAAAAATCAAGATAGAAATAACGTGACTATTAAAACCAAGATAGAAATATTGGGACTATAAAAATCAAGATAGAAATATTGGGACTATAAAAATCAAGATAGAAATATTTGGACTATAAAAATCAAGATAGAAATATTTGGACTATAAAAATCAAGATAGAAATATTGGGACTATAAAAATCAAGATAGAAATATTGGGACTATAAAAAATCAAAATAGAAATATTGGGACTATAAAAATCAAGATAGAAATATTGGGACTATAAAAATCAAGATAGAAATATTGGGACTATAAAAATCAAGATAAAAATATTGGGACTATACATATCAGGATGGAAATATTGGGACTATAAAAATCAAGATAGAAATATTGGGACTATACATATCAGGATGGAAATATTGGGACTATAAAAATCAAGATAAAAATATTGGGACTATAAAAATCAAGATAGAAATATTGGGACTATAAAAATCAAGAGAGAAATATTGGGACTATGAAAATCAATAACGAAATATTGGGACTATAAAAATCAAGATAGAAATATTGGGACTATAAAAATCAAGAGTGAAATATTGGGACTATGAAAATCAAGAGAGAAATATTGGGACTATAGAAATCAAGATAGAAATATTGGGACTATAAAAATCAAGATAGAAATAACGTGACTATTAAAACCAAGATAGAAATATTGGGACTATAAAAACCAAGATAGAAATATTGGGACTATAAAAATCAAGATAGAAATATTTGGACTATAAAAATCAAGATAGAAATATTTGGACTATAAAAATCAAGATAGAAATATTGGGACTATAAAAATCAAGATAGAAATATTGGGACTATAAAAAATCAAAATAGAAATATTGGGACTATAAAAATCAAGATAGAAATATTGGGACTATAAAAATCAAGATAGAAATATTGGGACTATAAAAATCAAGATAAAAATATTGGGACTATACATATCAGGATGGAAATATTGGGACTATAAAAATCAAGATAGAAATATTGGGACTATACATATCAGGATGGAAATATTGGGACTATAAAAATCAAGATAAAAATATTGGGACTATAAAAATCAAGATAGAAATATTGGGACTATAAAAATCAAGAGAGAAATATTGGGACTATGAAAATCAATAACGAAATATTGGGACTATAAAAATCAAGATAGAAATATTGGGACTATAAAAATCAAGAGTGAAATATTGGGACTATGAAAATCAAGAGAGAAATATTGGGACTATAGAAATCAAGATAGAAATATTGGGACTATAAAAATCAAGATAGAAATAACGTGACTATTAAAACCAAGATAGAAATATTGGGACTATAAAAACCAAGATAGAAATATTGGGACTATAAAAATCAAGATAGAAATATTTGGACTATAAAAATCAAGATAGAAATATTTGGACTATAAAAATCAAGATAGAAATATTGGGACTATAAAAATCAAGATAGAAATATTGGGACTATAAAAAATCAAAATAGAAATATTGGGACTATAAAAATCAAGATAGAAATATTGGGACTATAAAAATCAAGATAGAAATATTGGGACTATAAAAATCAAGATAAAAATATTGGGACTATACATATCAGGATGGAAATATTGGGACTATAAAAATCAAGATAGAAATATTGGGACTATACATATCAGGATGGAAATATTGGGACTATAAAAATCAAGATAAAAATATTGGGACTATAAAAATCAAGATAGAAATATTGGGACTATAAAAATCAAGAGAGAAATATTGGGACTATGAAAATCAATAACGAAATATTGGGACTATAAAAATCAAGATAGAAATATTGGGACTATAAAAATCAAGAGTGAAATATTGGGACTATGAAAATCAAGAGAGAAATATTGGGACTATAGAAATCAAGATAGAAATATTGGGACTATAAAAATCAAGAGTGAAATATTGGGACTATAAAAATCAAGAGAGAAATATTGGGACTATAAAAATCAAGAGAGAAATATTGGGACTATAAAAATCAAGATGGAAATATTGGGACTATAAAAATCAAGATAGAAATATTGGGACTATAAAAATCAAGATAGAAATATTGGGACTATAAAAATCAAGATAGAAATATTGGGACTATAAAAATCAAGATAGAAATATTGGGACTATAAAAATCAAGAGTGAAATATTGGGACTATAAAAATCAAGAGAGAAATATTGGGACTATAAAAATCAAGAGAGAAATATTGGGACTATAAAAATCAAGATAGAAATATTGGGACTATAAAAATCAAGATAGAAATATTGGGACTATAAAAATCAAGATAGAAATATTGGGACTATAAAAATCAAGAGAGAAATATTGGGACTATAGAAATCAAGATAGAAATATTGGGACTATAAAAATCAAGATAGAAATATTTGGACTATAAAAATCAAGAGAGAAATATTGGGACAATAAAAATCAGGATAGAAATATTGGGACTATGAAAATCAAGATAGAAATATTGGGACTATAAAAATCAAGAGAGAAATATTGGGACAATAAAAATCAAGAGAGAAATATTGGGACTATAAAAATCAAGATACAAATAATGTGACTATAAAAATCAAGATAGAAATATTGGGACTATGAAAATCAAGATAGAAATATTGGGACTATAAAAATCAAGATAGAAATATTGGGACTATGAAAATCAAGAGAGAAATATTGGGACTATAGAAATCAAGATAGAAATATTGGGACTATAAAAATCAAGATAGAAATATTGGGACTATAAAAATCAAGATACAAATAATGTGACTATAAAAATCAAGATAGAAATATTGGGACTATAAAAATCAAGATAGAAATATTGGGACTATGAAAATCAAGATAGAAATATTGGGACTATAAAAATCAAGATAGAAATATTGGGACAATAAAAATCAAGAGAGAAATATTGGGACTATAAAAATCAAGATAGAAATATTGGGACTATGAAAATCAAGAGAGAAATATTGGGACTATAGAAATCAAGATAGAAATATTGGGACTATAAAAATCAAGATAGAAATATTGGGACTATAAAAATCAAGATACAAATAATGTGACTATAAAAATCAAGATAGAAATATTGGGACTATAAAAATCAAGATAGAAATATTGGGACTATGAAAATCAAGATAGAAATATTGGGACTATAAAAATCAAGATAGAAATATTGGGACAATAAAAATCAAGAGAGAAATATTGGGACTATAAAAATCAAGATAGAAATATTGGGACTATGAAAATCAAGAGAGAAATATTGGGACTATAAAAATCAAGATAGAAATATTGGGACTATGAAAATCAAGAGAGAAATATTGGGACTATAGAAATCAAGATAGAAATATTGGGACTATAAAAATCAAGATAGAAATATTGGGACTATAAAAATCAAGATACAAATAATGTGACTATAAAAATCAAGATAGAAATATTGGGACTATAAAAATCAAGATAGAAATATTGGGACTATGAAAATCAAGATAGAAATATTGGGACTATAAAAATCAAGATAGAAATATTGGGACAATAAAAATCAAGAGAGAAATATTGGGACTATAAAAATCAAGATAGAAATATTGGGACTATGAAAATCAAGAGAGAAATATTGGGACTATAGAAATCAAGATAGAAATATTGGGACTATAAAAATCAAGATAGAAATATTGGGACTATAAAAATCAAGATACAAATAATGTGACTATAAAAATCAAGATAGAAATATTGGGACTATAAAAATCAAGATAGAAATATTGGGACTATGAAAATCAAGATAGAAATATTGGGACTATAAAAATCAAGATAGAAATATTGGGACAATAAAAATCAAGAGAGAAATATTGGGACTATAAAAATCAAGAGAGAAATATTGGGACTATGAAAATCAAGATAGAAATATTGGGACTATAAAAATCAAGATAGAAATATTGGGACTATGAAAATCAAGATAGAAATATTGGGACTATAAAAATCAAGAGAGAAATATTGGGACAATAAAAATCAGGATAGAAATATTGGGACTATGAAAATCAAGATAGAAATATTGGGACTATAAAAATCAAGAGAGAAATATTGGGACAATAAAAATCAAGAGAGAAATATTGGGACTATAAAAATCAAGAGAGAAATAATGTGACTATAAAAATCAAGAGTGAAATATTGGGACTATAAAAATCAAGAGAGAAATATTGGGACTATAAAAATCAAGAGTGAAATATTGGGACTATAAAAATCAAGATAGAAATAATGTGACTATAAAAATCAAGAGTGAAATATTGGGACTATGAAAATCAAGATAGAAATATTGGGACTATAAAAATCAAGAGAGAAATAATGTGACTATAAAAATCAAGATAGAAATATTGGGACTATGAAAATCAAGATAGAAATAATGTGACTATAAAAATCAAGATAGAAATATTGGGACTATAAAAATCAAGATAGAAATATTGGGACTATAAAAATCAAGATAGAAATATTGGGACTATAAAAATCAAGATAGAAATATTGGGACTATAAAAATCAAGATAGAAATATTGGGACTATGAAAATCAAGATAGAAATATTGGGACTATGAAAATCAAGATAGAAATATTGGGACTATAAAAATCAAGATAGAAATATTGGGACTATAAAAATCAAGATAGAAATATTGGGACTATAAAAATCAAGATAGAAATATTGGGACTATGAAAATCAAGATAGAAATATTGGGACTATAAAAATCAAGATAGAAATATTGGGACTATAAAAATCAAGATAGAAATATTGGGACTATGAAAATCAAGATAGAAATATTGGGACTATAAAAATCAAGATAGAAATATTGGGACTATAAAAATCAAGATAGAAATATTGGGACTATGAAAATCAAGATAGAAATATTGGGACTATAAAAATCAAGATAGAAATATTGGGACTATGAAAATCAAGAGAGAAATATTGGGACAATAAAAATCAGGATAGAAATATTGGGACTATGAAAATCAAGATAGAAATATTGGGACTATAAAAATCAAGATAGAAATATTGGGACTATAAAAATCAAGATAGAAATATTGGGACTATAAAAATCAAGATAGAAATATTGGGACTATGAAAATCAAGATAGAAATATTGGGACTATGAAAATCAAGATAGAAATATTGGGACTATAAAAATCAAGATAGAAATATTGGGACTATAAAAATCAAGATAGAAATATTGGGACTATGAAAATCAAGATAGAAATATTGGGACTATAAAAATCAAGATAGAAATATTGGGACTATAAAAATCAAGATAGAAATATTGGGACTATGAAAATCAAGATAGAAATATTGGGACTATAAAAATCAAGATAGAAATATTGGGACTATGAAAATCAAGAGAGAAATATTGGGACAATAAAAATCAGGATAGAAATATTGGGACTATGAAAATCAAGATAGAAATATTGGGACTATAAAAATCAAGATAGAAATATTGGGACTATAAAAATCAAGATAGAAATATTGGGACTATAAAAATCAAGATAGAAATATTGGGACTATGAAAATCAAGATAGAAATATTGGGACTATAAAAATCAAGATAGAAATATTGGGACTATAAAAATCAAGATGGAAATATTGGGACTATGAAAATCAAGAGAGAAATATTGGGACTATAAAAATCAAGATAGAAATATTGGGACAATAAAAATCAGGATAGAAATATTGGGACTATGAAAATCAAGATAGAAATAATGTGACTATAAAAATCAAGATAGAAATATTGGGACTATAAAAATCAAGATAGAAATAATGTGACTATAAAAATCAAGAGTGAAATATTGGGACTATGAAAATCAAGATAGAAATATTGGGACTATGAAAATCAAGATAGAAATATTGGGACTATAAAAATCAAGATAGAAATATTGGGACTATGAAAATCAAGATAGAAATATTGGGACTATAAAAATCAAGAGTGAAATATTGGGACAATAAAAATCAAGAGAGAAATATTGGGACTATAAAAATCAGGATAGAAATATTGGGACTATAAAAATCAAGATAGAAATATTGGGACAATAAAAATCAGGATAGAAATATTGGGACTATAAAAATCAAGATAGAAATATTGGGACAATAAAAATCAGGATAGAAATATTGGGACTATAAAAATCAAGATAGAAATATTGGGACAATAAAAATCAGGATAGAAATATTGGGACTATGAAAATCAAGATAGAAATATTGGGACAATAAAAATCAAGAGAGAAATATTGGGACTATAAAAATCAAGATAGAAATAATGTGACTATAAAAATCAAAAGTGAAATATTGGGACTATAAAAATCAAGAGTGAAATATTGGGACTATAAAAATCAAGAGAGAAATATTGGGACAATAAAAATCAAGAGTGAAATATTGGGACAATAAAAATCAAGAGAGAAATATTGGGACTATGAAAATCAAGAGAGAAATATTGGGACTATAAAAATCAAGATAGAAATATTGGGACTATAAAAATCAAGAGAGAAATATTGGGACTATAAAAATCAAGAGAGAAATATTGGGACAATAAAAATCAGGATAGAAATATTGGGACAATAAAAATCAAGATAGAAATATTGGGACTATAAAAATCAAGAGAGAAATATTGGGACTATAAAAATCAAGATAGAAATATTGGGACTATAAAAATCAAGAGAGAAATATTGGGACTATAAAAATCAAGAGAGAAATATTGGGACTATAAAAATCAAGAGAGAAATATTGGGACAATAAAAATCAGGATAGAAATATTGGGACAATAAAAATCAGGATAGAAATATTGGGACTATAAAAATCAAGATAGAAATATTGGGACTATAAAAATCAAGAGAGAAATATTGGGACTATAAAAATCAAGAGAGAAATATTTGGACTATAAAAATCAAGAGAGAAATATTGGGACAATAAAAATCAGGATAGAAATATTGGGACTATGAAAATCAAGATAGAAATATTGGGACTATGAAAATCAAGATAGAAATATTGGGACTATAAAAATCAAGATAGAAATATTGGGACTATAAAAATCAAGAGAGAAATATTGGGACTATAAAAATCAAGAGAGAAATATTGGGACTATAAAAATCAAGAGAGAAATATTGGGACAATAAAAATCAGGATAGAAATATTGGGACAATAAAAATCAGGATAGAAATATTGGGACTATAAAAATCAAGATAGAAATATTGGGACTATAAAAATCAAGAGAGAAATATTGGGACTATAAAAATCAAGAGAGAAATATTTGGACTATAAAAATCAAGAGAGAAATATTGGGACAATAAAAATCAGGATAGAAATATTGGGACTATGAAAATCAAGATAGAAATATTGGGACTATGAAAATCAAGATAGAAATATTGGGACTATAAAAATCAAGATAGAAATATTGGGACTATAAAAATCAAGAGAGAAATATTGGGACTATAAAAATCAAGAGAGAAATATTGGGACAATAAAAATCAGGATAGAAATATTGGGACTATGAAAATCAAGATAGAAATATTGGGACAATAAAAATCAAGAGAGAAATATTTGGACTATAAAAATCAAGATAGAAATATTGGGACTATAAAAATCAAGAGAGAAATATTGGGACTATGAAAATCAAGATAGAAATATTGGGACTATAAAAATCAAGAGAGAAATATTGGGACAATAAAAATCAGGATAGAAATATTGGGACTATGAAAATCAAGATAGAAATATTGGGACTATAAAAATCAAGATAGAAATATTGGGACTATAAAAATCAAGAGAGAAATATTGGGACAATAAAAATCAGGATAGAAATATTGGGACTATGAAAATCAAGATAGAAATATTGGGACTATAAAAATCAAGATAGAAATATTGGGACAATAAAAATCAGGATAGAAATATTGGGACTATAAAAATCAAGATAGAAATATTGGGACTATGAAAATCAAGATAGAAATATTGGGACTATAAAAATCAAGAGAGAAATATTGGGACAATAAAAATCAGGATAGAAATATTGGGACTATAAAAATCAAGATAGAAATATTGGGACTATGAAAATCAAGAGAGAAATATTGGGACTATAAAAATCAAGAGAGAAATATTGGGACTATAAAAATCAAGATAGAAATATTGGGACTACAAAAATCAAGATAGAAATATTGGGACTATGAAAATCAAGAGAGAAATATTGGGACTATGAAAATCAAGAGAGAAATATTGGGACTATAAAAATCAAAATAGAAATAACGTGACTATTAAAATCAAGATAGAAATATTGGGACTATAAAAATCAAGTTAATCTTTATAGATTAATGTTTGATAATTTTTTTCTCTTAAAGCAAAGAGTTCCTTTTTTTCTCATGCAAAAAGAAAGATTCTCTGTATTTTTTCTTCCCTAGTTTTGTCTTACAATTATTAATGATTTTGAGGAGAAAATAATTTCCTAGATTAAGATTCTTTTGGTAATGAATGTGTTTGTCAACAAATTATTTATTTATTTTTGTTCGTTTATTTACACCCCAATTTTCAAAAGTATTTTTTATTATTAGAACTCATAATTAAGAAAGAATTTTTTTCATCTTTTGAACACGTTTCGGCTGTTGTACCCCTTGTCTTTCTTCTGGTGTAACGCATACTCTTTACTGCTGCCTGAAGTGTCCACACATTTTTTCTGATTGGTATCTTCATCTTTGTTGTCTCAACACATTTTGGCCAATTCATTCTACAGCCTTCTTCAAATGGCTTCTGAAATGTACCCGTTGAAACAGACACACCAGGAAGTCTGAGGTACAGTTTTAGGAAAATTTGTTTTGAGGATTCATTTCTGGATCAGTTGTAGAATTACTATTGACTAAAAAAAGGGGACATATCTACCCTGGACTTCGAAATGTTAAATCTTTATTACCTTGTTCTTGAAATTTCATCAATAAAATATTTTCAGATGAAACATACTTGATTTTTTTTTTTAGATTGGCTGGTTATATGCATATGTATATATAATGTATACAGGCTGCAGCTATAGAGCTAGAGGGCTGAATATTTACATATTTACTCCTTATTATGTCTAGAAGAAACAGTTTTATTTTTGTTTTGAAAATTCACCTCTATATAGGTTCAATTTTCAGTGTAAGTTTGTTAAATTGAATCTTTAGTTTTTTTCTGGTAATATTCATGCTTGATTTTTAAAATTCAGACTTTTATAGTGATGACTGCCCAACAAAAGGTGATAGGAGCGAATTATTTTTGATCACCCCCTTTTCAAATTTATTGATAGACCTTCCCCACAAGATGTTGGTTCCGTGATGTTTTCCATTCAGTGACTAACCAGACCTTGTGGTATTTTTTCATGGTTGATGGGTTCTGTCGGTTCATTTATGAAGTAGAAAAATTTCAACAACAATTTGAATATCAATTACCAGCTAATAATTTTATAATAGATGAAATGCAGCTAATTCTCTAGTCTAGTGAAGAACCTATCGGCAGAAACGTGTTAAAACATTGAAGGTGAAGGTAATAGTCAGAAAAATGTGTCGAATAATTCAGAATTTTTGTTAATTTTTCTCTAAGCATTTTCTTTTCCGCAGAAAAAGAAAAAAAAAATAGAATTTGAATTAAAATTTTTTTTTTTTCTTTTTTGATTTTTCTTTCAGTCACGATTGGCTGCAATGTCGAATGATTTTAAAGTTGTCCTTGAAACTCGCTCAGAGGTAAGCAAATGCAAAATGTCACCCTTTTCTGTACAGCAAACATCGAAAATTTTAATGAACAAATAGTGATGGGCGATAGAAAGTGGATACTTAACAACAATGTGGAATGCAAGAGATTCTGGAGAAAGCAAAATAAACTGCCATGAACAAAATCTAGTCTTTATCCAAACAAGGTGATGCTGTGTATATAATAGGATCGTGAACTCCTTCCAGAGAACTAAATGATTGATAGGAACAAGTACTGTTCTCAATTAGATCAACTGATCTCAGCAATCAAAGAAAAGCGCCTGGAATTAGTCAAGAGAAAGGGAGTGTTATTTCATCAGGATAAGACTAGACCAAATGTTTCTTTTAATGACCAGACAAAAATTGTTTCAGCTTTGCTGAAAAGTTTTCTCAAAATGGCAAATGTATTAATCAACAAAATTAATGTCAAAGAAAAGTGGGGTTTTTTTTTTACTTAATTAATTGAGCACTCTTTTTATCCTATCAAATATTAAAGAAAAAGCATCCCTTCTCTTGAGAGACAACACCAAATGGCATATGGAGGCTGTTGACTAAGACCCAGTTTCTGTTGTATGTGTCAGCCGAGTGATCCTTGCAAGTTTCAAGTCTGGTTGAGACCAGGACTTTATTCCTACAATTTTCTTATTACCACCCGCTTGGCATGAAGGTATACTTTCACCTCAATAACACAGCTTAGAGTGTTCTCAATTAGCTGCTGAGTGCACGGGGAAATTTGTCCAAATCATGCTTCTTACTCATAACAGAAATCGAACCTGGGCTCTTCAGTGTGTGAGGCAGACATGCTAACCCTTACACTATCTAAGCAGACACGCCCGATAGTAACTGGTGAAACTAAGAGTTCTCCCGGGTCCTTCTCATCGTAGATGAATTTCTACAGCTAGTGTTTTGGTTTTTCCCTGAGAGTAATCCAAATTCTTGTAAAATCCTTGTCTTTGAATGAATCGTGTTTTTCTTCGATTCAGAGTTTGAAGCAACAAAAGAATCCGCAAAGTCCCCAACTCTACAGACGGACAGAAGGTTTTCCAACTAAGAGTAAGTATTTGTGTGTGTGTCTGTGTGTGTGTACAGTTGTTAAGAATGTTGTGTCATATCTCAACGGTTTTGTTTGGCCTTTGAAGATGAATTCTTTGAGAAATATTTCTTTGTAGAAATTGAGTATGGTTGGGACGCCATTGAGAGGAATTGTTGCTCATAAAGAAGTGTATGGATATGTTTCCAGTTCTGTTTGTCAAAAGACCAATACAATTAATGCACAGGAAATGCAAACAACACAGATATTTTTCTACAAAAATCTATTCATTTATCTTAAAGAAAGTTTTTGTGAAATGAAAAGGAAACCTGCATGTTACAGAACATCAATATTACAAAATGATTGATTGAAAGTAAACAAAAATCTTAATCTTATCGTTTTATGTGGATGACTCCTTGGTTTTTGGTGATGGGAGGAAAATAAAGTCAACTCTATATGAAGTTGCATAATGAGAAGTTACTTTCAATGCAATTTAAAGGAATTTAAGAATTCAGATTAGCTAGTGTGTCAGGACATTTTTGAGCTTGCTTTTCACGCCAGATATGGACTTAGTACTGAGAATAGTGGTGACAAAAGTTATCTGCTAAAATGGTTAGCTACCTTCATTAGTTTTATATTTTAAATCTTTCTGTGAGAGTTTGTTTTAAGAGCTGTCTTGTTCAAACTTTAAAATGGTGTGTGTACATTTATACTAAATTTATTGTAGATTTCATATTTCTAAACTTGATGAAAAGATATCAAATCTTATTTCTATTCAATTTGTTCCCGAATGAATAGCATTGTTAAACAATCTCATCACCATAGACTCAACACTTTGTCGAGTTTGAAGTTGTTTTGATTGGCAGAGCTTGAGGAATCTAATAAAGATAAATATGTTACAGATTAAAGATCTTTTATCTAAAATTATAGATATAAATCTAAGTATGAAATATCCAATTTGGCAACACTGATGAGAAGTTATCAAAATACTTCAAAGCTATAGTTTTGTACAATAGACAGAAAATTATTTTACATGACTGTTGTAGCAGGCTGCTTCATACACCGTAAAGTCTGACCCTCTCCAAACCTGCACCTGCCCTTGTATGAATGTGAAAAATAAAATTCTCCAATTTCCTGCCCAATCTTAGGTTTATACACACAAGACGATCAACAAGAAGCCCTCATCATCAATATGGATTCTTCAGAACCACAAAGACAACAAAGTCAAGTTTTACTTGAGGAACAGGTTGGTCTGAAAGTTAATTTGCTACCATTTTATAAACCAATGTTAGGGCAATGGTGGGGTGCTTGGAAATATTTTTTTGTTTTTTATTGATGCTGCCAGTGTGAAGGCAGTTAATCATATCACTTGCATGCCAACAGTTCCAAAAAAATCTTTGTTTACCCAATACTGTGTTATAAAGCATATCATATACTATGTTTGATTATCAATAATGACCAGCTGGACCCATGGAGATTCCACAGCTGTTTAGATCTAAGATATCATTGTTACTCTTGTATATATGTTTCTGCAATTAGAATATACAAATTTGTTGGAATGATTCACCACGTATGGAATGAATCTATATCAACTACAAATACTTGAAAAGTCAAATGAAACTAATTCCTGTGGTCTACTACTACATATACCTCAATTTTGGATGTCAGACTTGAGGGATGAGTAATAAATGAATGGAAGTTATAGTGAAGGTTGGGTACCCTTTTCCTCCCATTCAAGCATAATCATCCTCTTCCATTCTTACTCTTGTTCATTAGATTGCTGGGATGACTAGAGAGCGAGTGAAAAAGGATCAAAGATATGAGGAGAATGAATGATAATCAGAACACGTAATGGTCATAAATGCAAACAAGTATTTTGTAATCCTCCCATCAAACTTGGGTGTGGCAACTGGACCAATTGACATATTGATTCAGGGAATGATTGTTAGAAACCATCAACCAAGACTGCCAACATGAGTTTCTTCACTTTTTAAGTTGGTCTACCTGGTTATACACACATATATATATATATATATATATATATATATATATATATATATATATATATAATGTAGCATGCTTTTTTTTTGCCCCTTCCTGAAGAAGTCTTTAGGTTGGGGGGCACAATTTACAATGTAAGTTCATGCTATATAGATCCCTTAGTTTGTGTTCAGCAATGTTTTTTAGGGATTACTGCCTAACAAAAAGCGGGAGGAGTAACTTATTTATTGATCACCCCATTCCCCCATTTTTTTAATTCATCATCCCCAACATGGCATGCTGCCAAAAGACATTGGTCACATGACGATTTCTATTGAGTGACTAATCAGCCCCCTTTTTTTTTTGTTTTTTTTTTTGTCTGATTACAGTCTCATTATGAAGAAAGGGCGGACACTATGCAGAGCATCGAGACTACGATTGTGGAACTCGGGTCTGTCTTCCAACGACTTGCTACCATGGTAAAGGAACAGGAAGAACAGGTTCACAGGTAACGTTGGCTGACGATCATTTTGGGGGGCTGCAATCTGCTTTGGGGATCTTCTATATGACCTGCCAAAAAGTAGGGCTATTCATTCTGAAGGGTCTGAATCTCTTCCTTCATTCAAGCCAATCTCTGGGGCACATCCAAAGTCTAGCCAAACGATACTGGCTGTTCAGCATGATATTTTCAATTAAAGTGATTTATCCCTACCAGCAAAGTTGGAAGAGTTATATGCATTCAGTCATTTCTATCTGGATATCTACGCAATATTTCCAAAAGTTCTCAATGAATTTCAATATTTTATGGAAGGATAGGAATGGATTTAATTTTTTGGGCAGAATTTTTTTACCCCTACCTACCTTGCGTTGTAGTTATATATGAACTGATTTTCATTCAGTTTTTAGTGACAATGTTGTTGACTGAGGCGTGCGCTCTCCGAGTGCTTTCTGAACCCCTGCTTAAAATCCTATGATCCTCTCCAATATCTTTCCAACAGTGATAGACATGAAGTCTACACATCAATCCAACATACAGAACGGCCAATATTTATTCTTTAACATATGTTTTTGTTTTTTGTTCCCCTCTGCCACATAGGATTTTAATAGGGGGTTCAATTTGCAACATAAGTTTATGCCAAATAGATCCCTTATTTTTGTCCAGCAGCATTCACCTCAGACTTTTTTAGTGATCACTACCCAACAGAAAACAAGAGAAGTGACTTACATCTATTTATCACCCCTTTTTTTGAATTTTTCAATTGATCACCCCCAACAACAGTTTCTTTTGAGTGAGTATTGAGACTTATTGTCATTTGGTTATCTGAACATTCATCCAAGTGATATTCCAAGGTTTCGTGATTGTATTTAGTATGGCTTCCCTTTTTTAATAATTGGATCAGTTATCCAACCAAAATACTTCCCACCCGTCTTTTTAGGATAATCAAAGTTCATCTGTACTAAACTTTCAAAGGTACTCAATATGACTTTCATTTCTGCCGGAAATTTTTCAGTTTTGAGGAAAATTAAGTTTATCAAAAAAGTGGTTGATTTTTGATGTAAGTATAATAAAAAATATAATATATTTAATAATAATATAAAGTATAATGAAAAAAACATTTAACTGGACCATTACTTTGTGTCCATCTCTATACAAGTGTGATTAAGTTTTCTCAGAGAAATAAAGTGATACTGAGGATGATTATCGCAACTTTTGTATTGTATATATAATAGATGAAAAGTTATGAATATTTTTCTAGTATTTATATATTTGTTTATTAGAATGAAATAAAGCTGTGCGTATCTATATGATAGATTTTCGTTAATGTTAAGACTTGCCCATTTAGTGACATAGCCTCCTGGCAATCAGTTGGTCTGATGGGTCCATTGATAACTTCTAGATTCTCCAGAATCTAGACATTTTTTTTTTTTTTTTCTATTTTATATGTTTTCAGCTGGAAAACTCCAGTGATGTCATAAATAGAATCTATTCTGACTATATTTTTTCTTAAATAGATTTTTTTTTCTTCCAACTTGATTTCCAATTTTGACGCTATAGTTGTTCAGTTATTGACTATGACGGCGAGTTTATCTTGTGTGTTTTTTTTTGTTTTTTTTTTTCAGAATTGACTCGAATATAAATGATGCAGATATGAATATAGAGGCAGCACACACTGAACTGATGAAGTATTTACAATACGTCTCGGCTAATCGATCATTATTGTTGAAGATTTTTGTTGTCCTTATTGTCTTCTTTATTGTCTTCATTAAAATCTTTGCCTAAAAAATTTCAAGAAAAGAAGGAAAAAAAAAAACAAGTCACAAATCCAGTTAATAAACGATTTTTAAATTCCATCTCGACTTTCTTTTCCTTCTATCCAGTAAATTCATCTCAATCAAAAACATTGCCAAACATTATTTATTCACCAGAATATAGTCGTCAAAATGGACAGGTTTATCTATTCATGGATCAGCACTAAGAAGCCTGAAGCTGTTTTATTAGGTAATCTGTTTGTAGAAAATTGAACAATTTAGACTTCAGGTTTTTGGAGTTTTTTTTTTTTTAGTCTCAACTCAAGGTACTTTGAAGGATGATCAGACATGATTTTCTATAACGTAATCTTCATTGTTATATCATATTGGGAAGGCAAATTAACCAATGAGATCAAAGAGAAAATAGAATAAATTTGCATATATGCTCATCATATGTATAGATTATATCTATGCACTATTTATATATTTATACATTATACTAGTTAATCCCTGTGAAAAAGTCACAGATATATTCAAATCTTTATGAAATAATTTCTTGCAAAAAATCCAGTGAATTGGTTCCAGTGGAAGAGTACATAGTTTTAAATGGTTGGTAGGAAGTATTTCATCTTTGCTATGGACACCAAACCAAGAAATCACACTGTTCATTATTAGAGAAGATTTTTGAGTTGAAATCAATAACTCATGTGGAAGAATAAAAGTCAGTCCGAAGTGAACTATAAAGAAGCCATTACTCACTAATTGCAGGTTTCTTTTCTGAAAGGTTTTCAATCCAGATCCACTTTTCCAAACTGATCAGGTTTAATTTACTAACCATGTTTGAGCTCATTAGATAATTACCTTCATGATGAAATCAGGAGTGAGGTATGTATGGCAAATCACTTTTTCTTCCTTTCACTTTTTGCATTCAATATAACTGATATTATGACATTCAAACTTTTGATATGAATCCATTTTGCATTGTTCCATTCAAACCGGAAAATATTAGGTTGTTACACGTGGAGTGTCATATTTCTATTCTTCTCACCATAGAGAATAATGCTCAAAACTTGTATTTTTTTTCCAGATTCACTGTAAATATATAGATATAATAATTCATAATTGTTGGAGATTTTCGAACCCTTGACCGGCAGTCGTGTCTACCTAAGAAGTTAGACTAATTCTTGAGTACGGTTTCAAGTTAAGACATAATGCTGCTCAGAGGCAGCGAACAGACACTGAAATTGATGTAAGATGGTGAATTACAAAGAAAGGCATTGAAACAAATGAATGAATTAGGTTTATCAATCGATAGCAATTAGAGAAAAAGAATATGAAAGATGGACATTGTTCAAGAGGAAGAAAAAGGGATGTGAAGCTGAGCTGTCCAAGGAGACAGAGAAAAATGATGGTAGCTATAGCATGTCTTTCGATGTAACAAAGATGAGTAATTAGCAACTTGAACCTAAAGATAGGAAGTCAATGCCACGTATATCAAATTAATGCCTGGGTTCTTTCAACAAAAGGGACATAGCAGTAATTGCTTAAAACGCATTAAAGAAAACTTTAACGATCTCCATCTCTTTCTCTCTCTTTCTCTGTTCATTGTTGTTTGAAGGAAAAAAGTAGGTAGGGATTTTCTTTGATAAAAGAACTAACATCAAAAAGATTAAGCAGTTTGTAGCTCAGGGGTGCAGCTAAGGGTGGGGGTAATTTTTCATAACCACCCTTCTTGGCCATCTATGGAGGGGATGGGGTACCCAACAGCTTTATGAATAGTAGTTCACTTACTGCATGATAATTGGAAGGTGAAAAGAAAAAAATTGAAGAGAAAAGCAAGCGTTACATCTCGAAAATTTTTATTATCACGTGGGCATGTTTCGTATGCATTTTGATGGTTGCCTGCCATTTTCTTCAGAGAAACTGTATACTGTTTACATTTTTGAGATTGAGAATAGAAAAGGGGGATATCTCTTTGTTGTGTGCTGCTCAATTGGAAGGTAGGTATTTGTATCTGTCTGTGAGTATAATGCTTGTCTGAGATGAGGAGGATCTGAATGGAAATGGTCAGTTCTCAGGATATGTTTGTTCTACTGTAGATTTTTCTTCAGAATGATGTGATGGTGTCTAGCATTTAATGGATAGGAGTAGTTATATATGGGTTGGAAGTAGGGTGTGTTATTTCCAATCTTTTGAGTTTCTCAAAGGGGTATGTGTGTGCTTATACTATTGGGTGTTAGCTGATTCTTTGGATGTTGATGTGGTAATGTATTGTTTGTATGTGATTCTGTAACATTATACAATAACAAATCTCACTACACTTAAGGAGCCAAGATCTTGCCCAGGCCTTGCAGCGCCACTCAAATTCACGGACCCCAGAGTTTCGAAAGGTCTGCACACAGGCCCCCAGTAATATCTTTGTAGACTCTCAGGGGTCAGTGGTCTCCAGGTTAGGAACCACCGTACTAAATGTTAGAGTTAGAGGGTGCCTTATGGAGCAAAGCTTCCCTGGGGTCGCCCAAATCTCCGGCGACGACCCTGCCGTAATTATTTTAGTTTTGAATCATATATGCGAACCCTCAAGCAACAATCAACGATCAGCGATCAGTGAGACGGCTGACAAAGATCAGAAGACATCAGATTAGTCGAGGGAGAGATCGATCAATAGAGAAATAATCAAATCAGATAAAAGAACTGATCAAATCAGAGATCGAAGCGAACAGAACCTCTCCCCCCCCCCCAGCTATGTTTCAAAATTAAAAAAAGTAACAGGTCTAGTAAGTCACTCAATAAAAACCACCACATGACCAACGTCTTTTGGCAGCGAGTTGTGTTGGGGATGATCAGTTAAAAGTGCAAAAACGGGAATATCAATGAGTAAATTACTTCCCTAGACATTCGTTGGCCAGTGATCACTAAAAAAAGAGGCTGAATTGAAAGAAAAAAAACTCAAGTTGGAATTCTGCTAGACGCAATCTAAGGGGCCAAATTAGCAGAATTTGCATTGCAAATTGCCCCCCCCCCTTTCGGATATACGATATATGTCCACACCTATCCATCAAATACTAGACACCACCTTCTCATTCTGAAATAGAAACTCACAGCCAAATAAATTTTTCCTGAGAACTGACCATTCAAGAAACAAAAAAAAAATGTTCTTTTCTTGACATGAAGAGTAAATGTTCGAATTTTCAGCCCTCTGGCTCCATTGGTGCTGCCTGTATGCGTAATGTATGCATACATAGCCAGCCAGACCAACTTGGAAACAGAAGAAACCTATGTTGACAGTTTTGGTGGACGTTTGTAATATCGATGACATGACATGATCGCAACCATTCGATTCGAGTATAGAGCCCCCCAACCCCTCAGGAGAGCTTGCTGTCGCGTGTCCCCCATAAAGCAGCACGTGCATTAAAATACACAGTCTGATCCTAGTTTGGCAAGATGTTCTGTTAATCGGTGACAGATCATGGGCCGAGACGGCTGCAGAACAATCTTGTTGTTGTACACGGCACCTGGTATTCCCAGACGGTCACCCATCTGGGTAATGACAAGGCTCGACATTGTTTAACTAGATCGTACCAGAACCAGAGTGTCCGACGCCATCTGACCGTATATCACTTCACATACTCTTAGCATATGTAAAAAAAAAAAATATTGGAGTATCTGACGCTCGAGGAAAATAATAGTTATATGGTTAGGTCCGAATAACTGCAGCCGGAAGATCTCCGTGGTAATTGATAAGGCAGGATCCTTAGGATAAGAGATTCAGAGTTGAATCTCATTTGAGGCTTATTTCTTATTTTTGATCTGTGTTGCTTATAACCGATCGTAGATTGACAGTCTGAGAGATGCAATGAAAAGCCACTGAAACTTCGATGAAAGAAATCACAAATCCAAACAAGACAATTTTATATTGTTTACATAATTAGATTAAAAAAAAACCATAAAAAATATGTATTTTTAGAATAAATGTATTTACTTATCAGAATGAAATCTCGTTGTTTCCGTTATTCTTGATACGGAAGAAAAACAAAGCTAACGCAAGGTTTGGGCTGGGTTTGCCAATAATGAAAATGAGTTTATTGATAAGTGAAACTAACCGAAAAGTTTTCAATATATATATATATATATATATATATATATATATATATATATATATATATATATATATATATAATCAACCACATAAAAATATGAGATGCGTTCCCAAAACACAGCTGTTCCGTTCTTTATTGTATTTTTCAATATAGAATCATTTTTATTTAATCACACACACACACATACATACATATATATATATATATATATATATATATATATATATATATATATATATATATATATATATATATTATATATATATATATATGGCTTGGTTCCATCGGCTAAGCATATATTTCATATAATATGATAAAAGATAAACTTTGTATATTTTGGCAAGTTTTCCTTTAATTCTCTCCTTAGAGCTCAAATCTCGAAAGGATTTTTATCGTCGATGTGAATTCACTCAACTGTTGGCGATTTATCTTGTAGGCGTTTATAGCGTCATCTCACGCAAAATCTCGCCCCATCGAGAATAATCCGCTCTGAAGACCAACATCAAAGTGACATTGATTGTTTTATTTCGTTTTGAGAGGACGTTTACAATTATTCCTTTTAAAATTGCACCGAAACGATAATTAAAGGACAAGCGATAATTCTTTTGAACGTTTTTCATTGGTTTATTTCTTCCCGCGAAACTGCCATCGATTTTCGCCCAAAACCGTTTTCGATGTATTCACGCTGTTCTACACGGTTGACGTTCCATGTGCGCGCGCGCATGCGTGTTTGTGCACATAATGATATATCTATTTATTTGACTGTGTGATTACTCAAATGATTAATTTGTAGATACAATGTATCCGACAATATGTAATAAGTTGACAATAAAGAAAAATGGCTGTATCTAAATCAAATTTCGGTCCTAACTCTTGTCCATGCCTATTAATTTTGACTTTTTGAATTTGTAGACCGATTTGAAAATTGCAGTATCTTCGCAATTTTAAAATACTTGGCGTTTGCTGCTCATGCGTTATGATAACTTGAGACGTAGTTCCTTGAAATAAACGAATATTTAAATATTGTTTCATTCGAAATTGCTCCTTTTATAAAGGCTAAACATGTTGGCTGAATAAATTCAATTTGAATACAACTATTTCCCTTTATCGTCAACTGCAGTGGTTACTTCGTTAAGTAAATAGAATTATTAGTATATGACTCAAATTAAATACCAAACTATTTAACCAACTACTATTGAACTGTCATCTTATCATTCAGTATGAAGTGTAATATCAGTTGTTGTAAATATCCGGGCAAAGTTAATTCTTTGAAACTGGCTGCAAATGATGCTGAGTCAGTTCAGGAAAATGCAGAAAGGCTTGATTTTATAGGTGAGAGAGAGAGAGAGAGAGCAGAAAGATAATACCTTTTCTTTCCCTGATACTTGTGAGTGCAAAAAATAGGAAGGCAGCTGACCGGTTAATGATGTCAAATCAAAATAATAAATGCATAGAGAAGGATGCAGCTAAAATGTGTATGCAATGAAATAAGATAAAGAACGAAGATTCAAAATAACAAAGGATGTATTCATTGAAATGAGTATAAGATATAATGATTCGAATGTAATTCCCATTACAGGAAGTAGGAAGAGAATGTACCTTTAAAGTTGTTCTACTGCGTGTTAGAATAATGTTATTAATAGTTTGATGTAGATATAAGTGCATTAGATCAATAATATGTGTATGTAGTAAGTAAAGAACTATAAACTGTTGGTTTATATGTTAGTGTGTGAGTGGATGCATACATACGTTAGTGAAGTGGCTGTTACGCAATCTTGTTGGAACAGCCCACATTATACTGAGCGCAGAATGACAACTGGACGAAGATCAAGTCATGTGCGCTTCTCTTATCGAGGAAAGTGAAGGTAGTGTGTGAGGTGCAAAATTCACTGTCTTCGAGGACGGCCTGTATCAGAATCTTAACACTGATTATCCCTGGAAGGAAAAGATACCCTTTCCCAGATTTTGTATCTCAGATGAGGCTATTTTCAGAATGAACAACTAGATGTACTTGTTGCTGTAAGAATATTCAACTTGCGTGTTCCAGCAAAATGATATTTCCTAATGAAACATTTTCTTGCTTAAATGAATTTATTTGCATTGTAGCTGACGGCATATTCGTGGGTGTTTCAATAAACTGATTAGGAAAGAAATGTGTGATCAGTTAAATGCATTATTGTTTTAAATGACCAGAGATATCAATCCATTGCACAAGTTATACACACACTCACACACACACACACACACACATACACACACACACACACACACACACACACACATATATATATATATATATATATATATATAAACCCTCCACTGAAAATCTATTTTTGGTAAATTTTGTAAAAAACACATTTTTTTTCAAATATAACAAAAAGTGAAAGTGTACATTTTCAGACTTTTAGCTCCATTGATGCAGTATGCGAGATAGATAACCAGCTGGACCTGCTTAAAAATTGTAGAAACCTATGTTGACAGTTTTGGTTTACGGTCTCTATGAAGTATGTCCATCGATTATAACATGATGAAATTTTCTTGAATTGCTCAGATCGTTAAACAAAAACTCTTGTTCAAAAATACGTTTATTTTTCAGTCTATTATGTGTCTGTACATCCGAGAATAGATCAATAAGTTCATAGCCTAATACAGTTTTTAGTTGAATTTTGATCTGAAGTTTTCACAGTATAATGCTCGATCTATGTGATTTGTGGAGGAGCATTGGGTTAAGTGCATTGACAAAGAAGATTATAATGAAAAGTGAATATTTGTTGAGTAAAATAAATACTTTTTTCGTGATTAGGCTACGCTCCTATGTATACACATGTGTGCGTCAGATAGATAGATGGATAGATATGAACATTCTGGGATAGATAGATAATGAACAGATTAAGATAGATTGATAGGTAGGTAGATAGATAGATAAATAAATTGATAGATAGATAGATAGATAGATAGATAGACAGACAATGAACAGACTGAGACAGATAGATAGATAAATAGATACATAGATATTAACAAACTGGGATAGATAGATAGATAGATAGATAGATAGATATGAATAAACTAGGATAGATAGATAGACAGACAGATATATATGAACATTCTGGAATAGATAAATATTGAACACGCCAAGATAGGTAGGTAGCAGAAAGATCGATATGAATGTAGATATATATAGAGAGATAGATATGAACAAACTGTGATAGATAGATAGATAGATAGATAGATAGATAGATATGAACAGGATGAGATAGATAGATAGATAGATAGATATGAACAGGATGAGATACATAGATAGATAGATAGATAGATAGATATGAACAGGATGAGATAGATAGATAGATAGATAGATAGATAGATAGATATGAACAGGATGAGATAGATAGATAGATAAATATGAACAAACTGAAATAGATAGATAATGAACTGACTGAGATGAATAAATAGGTATCGGCATAGACGTAGAAGAACTCATGTAAGCTTCACGCACATATTTTGCCGATAGACTTGTCTTCGCCATTTTCATTTCTTCAATCTAGACGTCCGATTAGAGAAAAAAAAAGTCCGTCTGAAGCTTTGGAGTATTTCCTCCTTTTGTTATGTCACGTTTCCCATTTTGATAAAAGTTGGCTCGAAAAAGATATTAAATTCGTTACTGAACAAATAGGACACGCCTTTGTCTATCTTTCTGCTCTTCTTTGACACTCCTTTTGTCTTTTTAGTCCCCCTCCCCCTCTCCTCCCTCTCTCTCTCTCTCCTCCCTCTCTCTCTCTCTCTCTCTCTCTACTTCATCTTTTAGTCGTTGTTCGACAAAGTTATTTTTGTAAGCGACTCTGCAATGTCGTTTGAGCAGACAGGCTCGGGATATGATTAGTCTGGTGGCGATTTCGGGGATGCAGACAGCTGAGAAGTGGCAGAAAAATTAATATCCCGAGATACGAAAATTGATTATCAAAGAAGTAACAGCAATTATGAGCGTCTGTTGGGTATAGAGCTGGGGGTACGTTCAAATTGAAAATTGGAACCTTACACTGAATGAAATATAATGTTGCAATATAGTTTCTCATTATGTCACCCTTACTCTTGTATAAAGATGGTATTGTTCTTCTCTGGGAACAGGGTTTGTCACTAAGATATATTCTAAATAAATCCTTTTGACCCCCCACCTCCCTTGAAAAGTGGCGGCAGACGCCCATGATAGCAACACCTTCTGTTGTATACATCAGCTTAGGGATCCTTGCAAGTCTCAAGACCAGGACTTGATACCTTTATTTTATCACCAACATATTTGCTAGGTTGCAAGTCCAACGAATCGAAACTGGGACCTTCTGCATGCGAGACAGATGTGCTAACGACTACACGATTCGTACAAATGATGTAACTGAGTGTAAGTTGGAAAAAAAACGTTAAATCGTGGTAAAACTTTGAACAGTGCAGTTTTGAATCGGACGAAAAGTCTTGGAACGAATTAAGCTACTTGATTTTAATTTGATTTTCAAATAATATTTTACTATATTTCGCTAAAAATTTAACTCTCAGATTCCATGGGTAAAGATCTCGCTCTCTCTCTCTCTCTCTCTCTCTCTCTCTCTCTCTCTCTCTCTCTCTCTCTCTCTCTCTCTGTCTGTCTGTCTTTCTGTCTCCATCCCTCTCTCTCTCTCTCCCACCCACCTTAATAGATCGGCAAGGCTAGAACTGAAATTTCTTATTGTTTATCGCTGTGAATTTGAAACAAAACAAAACAAAAGAAAAAAAAGAAAGAAAATTCACCCAGTATATAGATGCCCATCCCTTGCTTCCCACCAGACAGAACTTTATAGATTGACATCTAGAGGCAACTAATAAAAAATCCTCAGACCACCCAGGTTGACAGGCATGGCGAGGCTCCTTGACAAAATAATACTACTTATCTCCATTTGAATGTATTTCAGTTTATTTCTTTTTTCATTACTATACGATGACGGCTTGAGTAAAGTTGCAGTAGAAAACAACAAAAAAATCACAATCCGGGTAAATAGAAGTGAAGGGAAAATCAAGGTAAAAGCTCCATCACAGTCAATAATTGAACATAATAACGTTCAAATTTGAAGAATAAATATGGTTAGAATAAAAATCTATCATGACATCACTGGTATTTCTGTTGGAAACATCTAAAATAGAGTTTTTAAAAAAACTAGAAACATTTGGATTCTTTAGAATCTTGATGTTGTTTCCACAGGAAAACATTCTGAATAGAGTAAAAAAAAACAAAAAAACATCTAGGAATGTATAGATTCTGAAGAATCTGGATGTTATTGATAGACCCGTCAGAATGAGGCCTCAAAAGGTAAAAAAAAAAAAAAGCTTCCCCCTCCGAAAAAAAAAAGAACGTTTTTTGGAAGGGGTCTAGTGGAGTACAAATGTCACTCTTCGAGTCTATGGACAAAACGGTATGACCAGGAGCATTCGAGCAAACACAAGCACATATAAAAAGGTAAGAATTCTCCGCCACCTTTGGTGGCTTCAGCTGTTCAAAGCTAGAATTGCAAGACTGAAATACTCACCAAAAAATAAGAATTTATTAAAAACCCTGCTGCAGAGGCTGTCAAGATGTCAAGAAATTTAAATATCGCCAAACCAAAAAATTCATGGCCAAATACTTTTTCAAAAAAGGCCAAATTTGTCTAATCTGGCCATTTCATAGCTAAAACACAACTCTGATTCCAAGTGATAAAAAATAATGTGCTTGGCGGTACACTGAACAATTAATGTAGTCATATCAATACGCGTTGTCTCACCAAAGAAACGAAAATATAAGAATTTTCCTTTTTGTCTTTTTCACAAGATACATGCGTAAACATTTTCAACAAAATGACAATTTTATCATCCAATTTGTCCACGCTCCCACGAAAATAGAGCGTGACACAAGGTCAGATTAATATAGGGATACCACACAGGAGAACGCATGCATGGGATGACTAAAAAAATATTTTTCGTCCTCGTAACTATTACCGTAAGGACATAACATTGCTTGTTTTGGGGTCTAAGGAAGAATCCTAAGCCCCTTGGACTTTACTGCCCAGAGACGTACTAGGTCTCATGGGGCAAATCCGTAATCAGCCATAGGACCATCGTCTGGTCAATAAATTTATCTAATCCAATAAAAGTCAAATAAGTAAACTAGTACGTTTGGTTGGTTTCTGTCAGGTCAGAGTTCTTTTCATAAACTTGAAGTTATAATGAATTCGTCCATAAGAAAGACGAAAAAATAAAAAGGCAGTAAAATGTCTGTTGCTAAATGAAGAATACGTTAAAGTTTTGATTGACAAATGTGTCACAGAAACGCAAAATAAAAGGAAGAGTGATAATGTGAGTGATGAAAGAAAAAAGAGTCGTTGATATAGTGGGTGAGTGAGTGAATTGAAGGAAGAGTGATTTATTGAGTGATTGAGGGGGTCAAAGGAAGAGAAGAGTGCTTCATTGAGTCTCTCTTTCTCTTTCTCTATCTTTCGTTTTCTTTTAGATTTGCCAACTTTGTAATAACATCACAGACAACAGTTAATAGAGTAGCAGAGTTGCAACACATTTGGATGCGTCTTTGGTCCCAAACTCAGAAAATTGGTCAAAAATAGTCCAATACAAAAAATAATGATAAATATGATTGTTTTTAAAACATCGAAATACTCTCAGCACACACACCCCCAAAAAATATATCAAAAATACCCCAACAACAAAGTCAAAACGGGTCAGAATTTAAATATGGCCGAACTAAAAATTTCAATGGACAAATTCTTCCCCAAAAAGCCACATCTGTCAAATTTGGCCATACTTATTTCCTAATTGTTTGAATAGAATGATATTCAAATTGATTTCGTAATCAAATAAGTTACATTTCCAGTAAAATAAACGTCTTCCTATGAGTTTTTATTCATACTGTTCGATATCAGTGTTGACTTTTCTTACATGACATTTTCTCTTAAGACTTAATGCCCGATCACCCTTTAAAACAGCTTAAGTTGAACAGAGACATAAAAAAATCAAAATTAAGATACGTGCATTATTATGTTTTTAAATTAATAAATTAGCTTTTGGCCCCTTAGTGCCAATCCATACATAAATAAACCCGTCATTTTTTCAAAGAGATTGTGCAAACCACAGGATTGCTAGGGACTGCACAAATACTGATGAAAATGCAAGAAATATAAGATCTACGACCCCAGCTGTTAGCACTGGCCTAACAGAGAAAGAGAAAGAAAAAAGAAAAAAAGAAAACACCCATAGAGTGGTTGGAGGTACGAACCACAGCACTGCTGTGATAAGTCAGGGAGAGATGAGATGAGACGAGAGGAGAGCAGAAGACCTAAGGAGACTTACTGTCACTCAGCTTCCAGTGATAACCACTGGGAAATTGGTGTGAAACTCCAAACCACAGTACTGCTGTGGACTATGAGAGTGAGGAGAGGAGGGCTGGAGACTTGAGATTTTCTATCACCAAATCACTAGCGGTAATCACCAGGCAACTGGCGTGAGATTACAAATAATAATAATAATGGAAAAGTGGTATCAGCACAAGCCAGAGGCAGTTTTGGAGAATGACAAACACAAACTACTCTGGGACTTCATCCAAACTGACCACCTCATCCAGGCAAGAAGACCGGACTTAGTAATAGTAGACAAAAAAGGAAGGCCTGCTAAATAGTAGACGTTGCTGTGCCTGCAGACGATAGAGTAAAAAAGAAGGAGGGTGAAAAAGGGGAAAAATACCAGGACGTAGCAAGGGAGTTAAGGAAGATGTGGAACATGAAAGCCAGAGTAGTGCCAGTCATAGTAGGCGCACTAAGAACTGTCCCTAAGATGCTGAAGGCGAGACTGGAGGAGATCAGGTTAAAGGGAAGGATTGAGACTGTACATACCACAGCACTGCTAGGAACTGCACGGATACTGAGGAGAGTGCTAGAAATATAAAGATTGCAACACTAATTGTTAAGTGACCCAACAGAGGAAGGGAAATGAAAGCGGTAATGTGAACCAAAGCACTGGCATGATAGGCGAAAGAGAGGAGAGATGTTGGCTGAAGAACTGAGGAGACTTATTGTCACTCAGCCTTCAGCAATGACCACTGGGCAACCGGTGAGAAACTGTAAACCGCAGTATTACTGTGACCTATGAGTACTAGGAGAGAAGGGCTGGAGACTTGAGGAGACTTGCTGTCACTCAAACTCCAGCGGTAACCACCAGGCAACTGGTGCAAGATTGCAAATAATAATGATAATAATAATAATGATGATGATTGAAGAAAAAATATTGTTATTATTATCATCATCTTTATCAAGTTATTTTCATGTGTGATCAAACGTTTTAAGTCGGCTTATGTCCGCTACATCCTATAAGCCGATCAAGGTTTTTCATCTCTATTAAAAACTGTTGGGACTTCCGACGTATATTGAACGGTAAGTAGAAGGACATTAGGCGACACATACACACACACACACACACACACACACATATATATATATATATATATATATATATATATATATATACATCGTAGCACCTAGCCTTAAAACTTGAATAGCGAAGGTTTTTGGGTTATTTACGCACAGAACCCACCAGCTTAGAACCGACCTGTAAAGACGTGTCAAACCTTCTCGGATCTTCGTTCGCGGAACCAAGCCATCGTGTGTAGAATATATGTATGTTCATACACGCTTATTAAATCGAAGGTCAATATAAATCACGTCAAATTCCGTATCTCTTTAACGTCAGTTTGAAACCAAAAGAATTCTCTATTCATTTTTTCTTCTTTTTTGGCAAAGGTTTTGTCGTCTGTCACGTTGATAGTTGGAAAAAAAGGGTTTGATAGGGCTTTGTTAAAAACAAAGCAAGCGCACACAAAGAAATATAATTTAATTGAATGTACATTGGTCAAACCTTTGAATGTCTGAAAGAAGAAACTAACAAAGAATAAAAAAGAAAGTTATCTCTCGTCCTACTTTCGCACCAACCCCAAACAAAAGAGAAATTTTTAAAAAAAGAGTAATGTCGACATCACCGTGAAGAAAATCAAACTAGATTGTTCAGCCACAAACCATTCTGCAATTCTATCTTCTGTGATATCAATCCTATAAAAACTCACTAAAAGCCAACTTCGATTGCCTCTAAGCTCAATCTCAAGACACGTTTTATTGATAAAATTTATTTTATAATTATTTGCTTATTCCTCTTATTATCTGATAAAGAACCGTAATTAGTAGTTAATAAACGTGGAGTTATGTCCCTTGGAGAGAAATTTTTTTTGTCAGTTTTTTATCATCTGAATTGATTATTCTAAAACCGGTGGTCCGATTGGATTGAAAATTGTTTCATTCTTCAGGTTAGAGCATTTTATCAGTATTGCGCTTACGAAAATTGTGCTGTGAAGTTTTTGGTGTGTCACGGAAAGCAAGACAACAAACCCACAAAATACAGAGATGGAATCATCATGAACTTTTGATTAGAGCTTCTTCCATCATAATTTTAGTTGCTTTTTCTCACAACCATTCAGACTGTCGGTCTACGACAGTGGGTTAACAACGCAGATCGCAAACTATAAAAATTCACCCTCGACGAGACTCAAACTCACACCTCTATTTGCTCTACGGCTTGACCTACGGTATATTAATAGTATTAGTAGAATCAGTAGAAGAAGAAATAGAAAGAGGAGGTATGATTCGTGGAGTTGGAAACGGTGCAGACAATGGAATCGGTGACTCTATTTCAAAGCTCAGTCGTGACTGGTTATGTTCACATCGCACTAATGCGTAAGGTTTGAATCCATATCTTCTCCATCAAGCTGAGTCGTCATGTAAAGAATATATCAAGTTCTAAAGTCAATATAAATCATGCCAAGACCTGTATATATGCATAAAATGGCGGCACAGACGGGGCTTTTTAGCCTTGGGAAGGCACTCAGTCTAGGAAAAGGACAACTCAGAGAGTGGAGCTTCTTTAAGGTGGTTTGACAACAGGCTGATGCCAGACGTGTCACTCTCTGCTTTCCTCTTAACTGCATCAGCAAGGTCGAGTGGGGGAATCTGACGACTGGGTATCCCAGGATCTCCATACGTTTCACCCACGCATGCGTCCCGGAGGGAGCGTTCCATTGTTCCATTGTCTGTTAAGACAGAACGGAGGCCATAGAGAAGTAGAAATATTAACTTATTTCCGATCCGAGCTAATTGCCCATTCCTAAAAACGTCTGCAGAGAGACAGATAAAATCTCATTGAGCTGTCTGGCGTCAATACACTGGCAACAGAATTGGCCACACATGAAATTAACTGAGTTTCGGATATCAGTACACAATGAATGTCCTCTGCAGAGTGATAGAGCACAACAACTTATTTCTGCGAAGCTGGGTTTTCGGTTGTAGCTGTGATAAAGCGAGAATCGTACAAAAATTGACGAGGGTGACTGTCTCTAGTTTTACCCCAAGATATTGAAGAAAAAAAAAACAACAAAAAAAAAAAACGCACGGTTAACAACAGGCTCATCTATTCTACGAGTAATTTTGATTAGTCAAAGAGGTAATAAATACAGAACTGTTTTATGAATTTAAATAAGTGGATACTTTTTCTAACCTAACAATTTGAATGAAATAGTTCGGTATTTTTGTCCCCGTTCGAAAAAGCTGGGAACTATCATTCGCTATGTCTGTCTGTCGTCGTTGCCGTCGTTGTTGTCTCCTTTTTCGCAATCGGATAGCTTCGTTGGTCCTTAGTATATTTCAATGGAATTTAGTATGTTGGCTTGTTGGGAGATTCTACCAGGCAGATGATGAGTTATGGCCAATCCGATTAATTGTTTACATTTTATAAGCAAAAGAGTTGTTCTTGTTCACAATTAGGATAATTCCTCAAATCTTAACCGATTTCGCTGAAATTTGGCTGTAATGTTGACAGGTTTAAAGATAGTAAGTTACGTTCGATCCAATTGTTTGTTAACGTATACATAAATAACGAAATATCAACATGCAAAAATGTTAAACTTTGAAATGATAGATTGATTCGAATGAAAATTGTTATAAAGGTTCTTGGGTACCTAATTACTGAAAATATATAAATTTTTCAAGAACTTTATGGCCTGAATAAAATAATCGTGTTTTCTGGAATTGATGGTCAGAATAAACCACGAATAGTCATTCTCACCCCCCCTCTCTCTCTCTCTATATATATATATATATGCATATATATATATATATATATATATATATATATATATATAATACAAATCAGGAATACAATATAATATAATATCCGATGTGTGATGAATTTATTTCATGAAGTGCTCGATACATTCAACATTAAACATTAAGTTGAGTAAGTGTAGAGCTTAAATTATGATTCGCTACATAGACATGTTTAAGTTTCTGTCCCGTTTGGGTTTCTTCAGGCAAATACTTTGATTTATTTTGAATCCCTATTTAGGACGTTTTTGGGGGGTGACGGGGTGAGTCCATTTTTCTAAAGTGTAGAACCTTCCTCTCATTCTAATTATTTATCTTTTCCTTTTCCCTTTTCCTTTTCCTTGTTCAGTGGTGGGTTATTGCTTGTTATGTTTTCATATTTTACGTACGGGAGAAACTCTACTTGCTGGGAGTTATGAATCATAAATCAGTCGGAGATACTGTGGGCATTTTTCTTATCAGTATGTTTTTAAAACATCAGCTCTTTGTGATATGTTTCTTCTCTGAGAGTATTTTATTCTTACTTAAATTTGTTTCTCAGATTTGAGGTTCATTTTTACATGACTACATTAGCTATTAGTTTAATCATTCTAGATGAGGTATTTCTCTACATATCTGAGATAATTATGGTGATTGGATAGAGGCATCAGATGATAATATGAAAATAACAATATCGAATCATCGCCTAAAGAAGCCAAAACAGGGCATGGACATAAACTTGTTTGGTCAGCTAATCCTTTACTTCACTATATATATATATATATATATATATATATATATATATATATATATATATATATATATATATATATATATATATATATATATATATATATCAACTGTTTTCTGACGTGGACATTAAAACTTTGTAGCGTCTCATCTCATTTAGCGTGACACGAAAAAATCCTTACACACAAAGGTCGTCGTGATACGAAAAAGTTTGGGAACCATTAGCTTCTGGGTAACTCGTACTTGGGTATGATATCAATCCCATTTTGGTTGGGATTAAGACTGGTGTAACTTTCCATAGTTACGAAGACTTGTACAGCATCACCCCACAGCCTCTCCCCCCACGTTTAGTTTGATGGTCTTGCACTTGACAAGATCGCAGTCAAAACCATAGACAATAGCTGGTTGGGAAAAATATCAGATTTAGTGACAATTATGCATTTGATGGCTAGTTTTTATTTAAATTTGTCGTGTCAGATATGGCCGTAATATTTTCGAAAATCACTGCAAACAAGTTGGCGTCGACCAGTGGTGGCCTGTGTGCGCAATACAATATGGCTACCACCAAAGAGCATCAATCTCACTTCTCGACGAAGGAATTGGGTTCTGGGAGAATCATAACTTCCAAGAAGTTGTCTGCATTGAAGTGATATTTGCAATCACGAGCATATTTGGGCGAAAACCAGAAAAAATTAAATGTCTAGTTCTAGGGTGTCGCCCCCCCTCCTAGCAGTATCTCCCCATTGCCTTGATATGGAGCCAGGTTCCTTGTATGGTGCCCTTGGCGTTCCAAAAGGAAAGTGCTGAGGGAACTGGACAATTTCTAGAACAATCAAGACGTAAACGTCGGGGAAGGGGAACTTTAAGCTCAACCTTGTATCACACTCGATTTTAACGTTTGAGTCTCTACACACTGTACCTGCTCGCGTATTCTTCTGGGGAGGGGTGTTTTTGTGCGCATGCGTGAATAGATATCTTTTATAGAGGCGTGGCTGGGGAAAGTGAGGGGATTGGACTATTTTCAAAACACCCCCCCAAGCCTTTATAAACAGTAGTTTACGTCGTGCATTCTATAATACCATCATTATCAGTAATAACAGTTTATTAGTGTCCATTGGACATAGACCTTCCCCAAGACTTACCAAACCATCTATCATGCAGGTCGCTGAGAAAATACTTTCTGAATTAGTCTAGTTCGTCACACCATCATATTTTTCTGCCGGACACTGTTTCGCATATGATCCCTAAGGATCCACATGGTGAG
>OY735213.1:1895003-1920003 GCA_963457665.1 Thysanoteuthis rhombus
TTTTGCACACACACATATATACCTCAATAAGTATGGGAAATGTTTGTTTGTATTTTCCAAAAATCCACACCCAAAATAGGTTTTAAGTGTGAGGGCTAAATTCGAAATTCAAAAAAAAAAATGTCCTAGTTTATGACCAATTTTTTTTTTTAATACTCAGATTTTTTAGTGATTGCAGTTTAAAAAAAGACAAGAAAAATAACTAATTCAATGATCACACCTTTTTTCCGATTTTTACTTGATCACCCCAACACGGCATGCTGCCTAAAGACGTTAGTCACGGGGTGGTTTCTTTTGAGCGACTAAGCAGACATGTTTTGTTTTTGTTTTTTTTTTAATTATAAATTCATGATTCAAACCTTACTGATAGTATTTTCATCTAAGTAGCTTGATTTTACCACCACCACCACCACTACATAATTTAGAAAGTAAAAAGACGTATATATAGATGGCGGTGATTCATAATTTCCCAAGGATTATTATTATTATTATTATTATTATTATTATTATTATTATTATTATTATTATTATTATTATTACAAATAGTTTTTAAATAGCAGCAGTATAAGGAATTCGTTCTTACCTTTTTTTTTTCTTTAATGCTTGGAATTCGGACCAATATATGTATGTATGTAAAAGATAGATTTCATTTGTATATCATTGAGTTATTTTTTTTATTTTATTTTATTTATTTTTTTTTTTTTCGTCAATTGACATTAAAAATCGTTAATTCCCGCCTACACGTGGGTAGTTATTCGTTGGAGATTTTTCTCTGCACAGCAAGATTAGAAAACCAGGAAATGCTTTTTTTTTTTTTTTTTTTTTTGTTCCTTTTTCAATATTGCGTTACTTCAATCCTTACATTTCCTATTGGCGTCTTTGTTGTTGATTTCATTTACATATTCGAAGATACATCAAGATTTTCTTTTTTGTTTTCTTATGTTGCAAAGAATTCGGCGTATCTAGGAATTCTGAACAAAAGTCAGTCAATACACGAAGAAAGAAACCAAAAACGAACTGGTAGTATTAGAAACCGTCAAGCAAAACTGTCACTCAAACAGTCAACATAGGTTTCGAATGAGTCAGGCTGACTGACTATCTATATATGTGTCACGCGTCAAGGCCCGTCTTCACTATTCGAGCTAGAGGGCTGAAAATTTGAAAATTTGAATATTTACTCTTTATCATGTCTAGAAAATATTGTTTCGTTTTTTAATCATCCCCGCCAGCAAAATAGGGTAAGATTTATAATGTGAGTTTATGTTAAATTGGTCGTTTATTTTGTGTCCAGCAGCTTTCACGCTATTTCTCACTTTATTTTTAGTGATCACGGCCCAACAAAAGACGAGAAAAAATATTTATACTTTGATCACCCTTTTTCAAATTTTTGAAAAAATTGATCACCCCGAACAAGGTACGCTGTCAAATGACCTTGGGTATACGACGGTTTCTATTGATTCACTAACCGGACCTGTTTTTGTAATTCCTATTATTTCATTTACATATTTAAAGATGCCTCAAGATCTTTTGTTTTCTTATGTTGCAAAGAATTCGGCGTATCTAGGAATCCTGAACAAAAGTCAGTCAATACTCAAAGAAAGAAACCAAAGTCAATCTGGTAATATTTTGTAGTTCCTATTATAGTAATTTTCCCAATCTTACGTCTGTAGATATTCTCAATATCTTAGCAAAAGAACTTCAATAACATTCCATTTTCTCCAATTATATATTAGATAATATATAAATTCTCTGTATGGCAAAGTTTAATTCTATAGAGAAACCACCGCATATTCTTACTTCACTTCATATAATACTTCACTCGCAGGGAAACCCATTTAATGTATTCTACATGATAATTTGCGGCGTCTCCATTTATCCATCTTTGAAAAAATATTCCGGGGTTAAGAATACACACTTTTCTCATTGGCTGAAATTCGTCTAATGAGAACGCCTATCAAAAGTCCCATAACCGAAACCCCTAAGACAGTAAACCCGCCTTAGTCATTAGCCTCTTTTCTCAACAGACACCGAGGTAGTTGCGGTTGCACACTTCCATTATCAATTCAGTCAAATATTGACTATTACAAAAAATGTCGGCACGTTTAAAATTGCTCCATTTCAGATAAGCACGGCCCAAATGGGTTGGCCCTTATTACGGTGTCCAACAAACTCTGCACATTAAAAGACATTAAGGAAGAATTCTGCTTCAACATTTTTCTGACCACAAGGCGAAATCATCAATTTGCATCAACCCAACAGAATTCAGCATTCTTTTCATATACGTTGAATTGACACAATCACGTCAACAAAAAGCAACATCCTCACTTAAAGATTCACCCAAGCCAGCGGCCTTTTCAAGATGGCCATTTCATCTAAATTGCTTCACGAACCCTGCAATTTTCTACAATCTTCCACCGATTGACCTCTGCAAGAATCTATCACAAATTCTAAATCCAGACGAACTCTTAAGCCACAAACTCGACAAACACAAGAGAATAACGTTTGCAGGATTTCTTCGCAGTGGGTCTCTAAAGCGAAGTCACATTTTCTCTGCAAGCTTTCATCTCTTTTCTGTTTTTCTATTCTCCTTAATGAGAACCTCAGTTGAATAAAAGTTTCGAATATTGGAAAAATCGTTGTTAGCGTTTGTTCTTTGTTTTCAATTCACTTGTTCGGTCCAGACACACCGCACTACGGGTTTTCAAAAGGGAAAATCCCAATAACACAAAGACTGAGAGGAAGTTGGTATAGCAAACACACGAACACAAAATTGGACGGTGCCAACAAAGCTCTTCTTTGTGTGTACATGTGTTCACTGGCTGCTGGTATAATCTGATTTAGGCTTCTAGTACGTCCAGAAAAGAAGACAGACGGAAGTCAAATAGTGGAATTGAACGAGTCAGGCCCAGAGAGGGATACAGAAAGCAGGGTTTTGATTTACGCAAAAGAGTAGGTATGGACCATAAAGATATTTACTGGAGGAGAACGGCTGTGTGAGTAATATAACTACCACTATTACTGTTTCATCGGATACACAAAGACAATGCTCTGGATTAGTATTAAAAGCTGTGAAAATAAGGATAGTTTTATCAAAAAAGCGTTGACTAAAACTGTCGACACAGGGTTCTTCAGTTTTGAAGTTGGTCTGCCTAGCTAACTGGTTGACTATGTATGTACCGCACGAACAGGCTACACCAATGGAGCCAAAGGGCTGGAATTTTGAGCATTTATTTTGCCTAGCTCGAAATGACTTTTTTTTTTGTTTTGAGAAAATTCTCCCTCAAAATAGGTTTGCAGTGAAGGTTTCAATTTGCAACGTAAGTTTATGCTAAATTAGTCCCTTATTTGGTTATCTGGTGACAATCACGCTTGTTTTTTGTTTATTTTTTACTGGCCAATACCTCAATGGCAGGAGAAAAGAATTATTAATTGATCACTTCTTTTTCCAGCTCGGTAATTGATCACCCCCAACATGACCAAAAGGTCACCTGGTGGTTTCCATTGAATATGGCTTTGTTGTACTTTACGTTCTCATGATTCTTTCCCAGATACTACAGTACTTTAGATTTCCAACCCTGCGTATATTGCTAGCAAAGCAACAGATATTCTACTAGTTTTGATAACAGGTCTAGTTAGTCACTTAGTAGAAACCATCACTTGACCAACGTCATTTGACAATATGTTGTGTGTGTGTGTAGGGGGGGGTAATCAATCAAAAAAGATGTAAAAAGGGTGATCAATGAATGAGTCAATTTCCCCGTCTTTTGTTGGGAAATGATCAATAAAAATCCGAATTTTCAAAGAACAAACTAAATTAATGTAAACTTACATCGTTAACTGAACCCCCACTAAAACCTATATATATAGATATATAGTTTTTTAAAAAGTGTTTTTTTCTTGATATAATAAGGGGTAAAGTTTGAATTTTCAGCCATGTACCTCCACTGATGTGGCCTGTATGTGCGACACATGCATAGATAGCCTGCCACACAGCCAGGTAGCCAGACCCACTTAATAACACAAGAAACTGATATTGATATCGCTTCTGCAAATGCTGACAGTTTTGGTTGACGGTCTCTATTTAGCCAAAAGAGAGGAGATTGGGAGTAAGTAGGAGTTGGCGCCACGGTTAGTGTTCGAATCCCGACTGAGATAGTGTGCGTACAATTTGCACTAATTCCCTTCGAAAAAACATGAATCCACCACTCAGAACTTTCTGACCCATTGCCAGATATCCAAACTATAAAAGCCTTGTCCTTGGTATGTCACGGTGATTAGGGTGGTCTGCCTGATTTAATATATATATATATATATATATATATATATATATATATATATATACACAATTACACACACACACACACACACACACACATATATATATATATATATATATATATATATATACCAATTAGTTGTAAGAATGGTCAATCAAGGTGGTGAAATCAGTAAGATTTTAGAAAATTTACTGAAGTTATAATTAAACATTCTGATCCCTTTAAATCTCATCAGCTTGACCATATTGAAATGATGACGAAAATTTAAGAATACGTTAACGAAATTAGAATGAATGAATAGTGTATAACAAAATAAATAAAATTGTATTTATGTTAAGGATTCATTTTGAAATCTGCGGAACGGTTATATGGTAAACAACTGATGTTCCCTAAAGAATAACAAAATAAAGGGGAAACAAAGAAAAAAAAGAACTACTTTTGAAGATTACATAAATTGCATTGATTGATATTGGGAAATGGGTGACAGAAGTGACACAAAAAATCTGCTGGGAAAGTTTTATATATATATATATATATATATATATATATATATATATATATATATATATATATCAGTGAGAAGCAACAAAAGAGAGCATCTATATCTAACTGAGATAGTTGTCCTTGGGATAGTGTACCAAAACCAATTCCTGTTGCGCCTGACTATGAAATTCGTGATACCAATGATTATCTTTTGAGGATTCTACCTTCAACTGTTACATACATAAAGCGTGTGTGTGGGTGTATTTGTGAGTGTATGCGCACACGCGCGTGTGTATTCTTCATGGACACAATAATAACAAACTTTACGGTGCAAGGGTCAAACTCCCTTGATTCATCTAAAAAGAAAACAAAATAGAATTAATTTCTCCTGCCAATATTATTCCAGAACTACGTGTCTCATTTCAACTCCTTTTTCAGTAAATGGAATTCGCAAAACAAGTCGACTGGAGTTGGGCTTTAGAAGTGGGAGTGAATTCGTCATCAGTGCTTGTGTATGTCACTGTATCAGTGTTATTCGTGCTTGACGTCACTGTTTTTTTTGGACATTGTCATCCGTCATTGTTGTTACATACGAAAATAGAGTCAAAACTCTGTAGAAGGAATTTGATAATAATCTAGCCGTCGTCTCCGACGATGTCTAATTTGCAAGTTCCCCCATCCTCCTCCAACTTGAACCAGTCATTCCGGTGCCTGTATGATTTCTTTTGCTCTTTTGATTCATTGTGATCTGGTATCAAAGTAATAAAGAGAAGCTGGATTTTGTTAGTTACCACCTCTCTCTCTCTCTCTCTCTCTCTCTCTCTCTCTCTCTCTCTCTCTCTCTCTCTCTCTCTTTCTCCCTCTCTCTTCTTTTGGACTTCGTGTCTTTAAGTGCAGGCATAATGCAGCATTCCAATCTCCAAACTGATTAGCCTCTGTCCGTAAGAGCATAGTTTCCGGTGGCCACCCCTGGGAGGTTACATTGGAGTCTTGAAATATCAATTGAACAACCGTAGCCATCAAAGATGGTGAAGACTTGCACAACCGTAGCCATCAAAGATGGCGAAGGGATCTTCCATTTTTATATGTGCATGTATTTGTGTGATTGTGTGGTTGTTTCAGCGCTTCTGTTTTGTCCACAGACTTGAAAATTGGCATCAGTGCTCCGGTAGACAAATATCTCTTTATTTAAAGAAAAAAAAAAAGTTTTTTTTAACTTTCTTGGAACTAATACGGATGGGTTTATTATTAACATTTAGATTCTCCAGAATCTAGATGTCTCCAAATTTTGCCGCTATAATTGTTCAATTATTGACTCTGGTGGTGGGTATATTACCTTTCTATTATAGAATTATCTAGATTCCAGTAAGGGAGAAGTAGGTTTTTAGAGGTCAGCAGAAATATGCAATGTATTAAGACAAGCATTGAAATCACAATCTCAACCTTCAATGCTGTCCACGAAGTTTAGAAGTGGTCCACCTTCATTTCAAGAAATCCACTTACAGGGTTACCAGGTAGCTGCAAAAACATGCAAAAATAACCAAATGTTGAAATTGTTAATAATTGCAATAAAGCCAGCTACTACAGGGTCAAAATTCACTGCTAATCTGACTGAAGATGATTACTGCAACTTGAATTGTATAAATAAAAAGTTATAAACTTATACATTTCTTGTATTATATTTATCCATCAGAATTGAATTAGCCGGTGCTAATGTTAAATTTCGTTTATATCCAAGACTTGTCAACTTAGTCTAGTCCGTAAGATCAATCGGCCTTGTGTTCAAAACATGGTATGGGATGTGATTTTTACATCCCTGATATTGGTGTGGCTTGTTCTTGTCTGTTTTGTTACGATAGGAAAAAGAGTCCAGACTTTGTTCAAGAGTTTGAAAAATATTCTCTTACTTATTTTTATTAGATGAAGTATCGTAAATCGTCCGCATTAATTCAAAAGATTCAGTCACTTTTTTATCGCTACTGAGAAATTAGGAAGAAGATGAATGGTGGAATTGAAAAATCCACACGTATACTCATTAACAATGTGTATTTGTTAACTGCAACGCTAAAGCACATGACTGGAGTAAAAAAAAAAAAATTTATGTTCTGACGACGTGGTAAAATTGCTAAATTTAACGAATAACATAAGATAGGAAAAGTAATAAAATTACCCCCCCCCCAAAAAAAATGCCTCTGGTCAATAGAACGGTATTCTCTGCAATGCAAATCTCTATTATCTACTTATATAAAATGCAAAGCGTATTCATATATTTCATGTACGTCGTCATTTCTCTCAGCCTGGATAAACTAGTTACCAGTAGTGATTGTTTATAAAATATTGCAATACTGAAATACACAAGAAAGGTCGAATGAAAAAAAAAAAAAAATTCTACTGCAATAAAGTCAAAATGGCCAAAAATTTAAACATGTTAAGACAAGAAAGATTACGGTCAAATACTTTTAAAAAAGGCTAGATTTGTCAAATTTGGCGATAAAATGGCCAAAGTAGCAACCTTTCCGATGTCAGACTAGTAGGTCTCCAGGTAATCAGGCTCTGTACAAGGTAATTCACCTGTTACATTCTTTCATGACAAGCTTTTCGATTCTGGTAACTATAGTTTCACACGGAGCCGCGCGCATGCGCACGCACATACGTTTAACAACCAGTGCACAAAAAGAGTTAATGTGTGCACATCAGGTATCTACGACTCATAAAGAATATACAAAAACCATACATGGAGGATGTTCATCCAGCTTACCTATTTCATAAAAAAACACTAGTCACAAATATGGCACACAACAATAGCTGAATATTCTGGCTTCATGAAATATACCCCAAACTAACAAGATTGAATTATTTGAATTGATAGAATATTTCTTTCCAAACCAAGGAGAGGAAGAAAAATTATGCAATAATAATAATAATAATAATTCAATGCGGAATAAAAAAAATTATAGAATCATCTCGTAATTTGCATTTCTAAAACAAATACTAGCACAAATCTATGTATGCAAATTAGTTTACTATTAAAAAAGGTACCAGCAGACTTTAACGAGCTGTTTGACTTATTGTCGGAATAGGTTAATTGAGAGAAAACATGGCTTCAACAAGAAAGCTCCCAATTGATATAATGGAAAGGTTAATAGAAATCCTTCGAGATGAAAATCCAACAGGGAGAATGGCAACGGATATTGGTTGTTCCCAGTCGGCTGTGTCGAAAATTTGGTGCAAGTGTAAACAAAATGGGAAAGTTACAGAGGAAAACATTTGGTAGACCCCAGAGGATGTCGAAGTATCAGGATCAAAAACCCAAAGCAATTCGACTTCAGAAATAAAAAATTGCTCAAGAAAACAAATGGAAACCAAATGGACAGAAAGAGGAATCAACATTTGTGAAAGAACAAAGAAATCGACGGAATGAAATGGACTTTGCGTACAGAGAAACCAAAACGAAAACCAGCACTGACATCTAAACTGAAGAAAACTTGGTTACAATGGGTTTAAATGAAGCAATCATGGAGTGCGAGTGATTGGATGAAAGTGATATTCAGCGATGAATCATGAATCTGTATTGGTCAAGGTGATGCTGCTGCAACTTTGTCAGGTGTCATCACAATAGAACATATAGAGATGACAGCCTGAAAAAAAAAACCCAAACAAACAAACAAACAAACGAACAAGCAAATTTCCACTCATTTATTATATGGGATTGCACGTTAGGTAAATGACCAGGTATGATAGCAACCATTAACTCAGCAGTCAATGATTTGGATACTTTTCTCATTCCATCGATAGAATTCCAGGAAGACAATGCATCTTGCCACAAAGCAAAGAGTGTTAAAGCTTTTCTCCGGGAAAAGCATATCAACTCAATGATGTAGCCAGCTAAAAGTCCGGTTCTCAATCCAAATGAAAATTGATAGTCCTTTCTTTTTCTAAATTGTCCATGATAAGACAAAACAAAATTCATTCCAGCCAATCATTGTTCTTCATTTGTTAGTGTTTCTAACTCTTACAAGCTTAGCCAAGGTTAAACTCCTTTGCTTTATTGAAATCTAAAAGGTAAACAGTACAGAATTTCTCCACACAATATTATCCCACTACTAAGTGTACCATTTCAACTCCTTCATTAGTAGTTTCTATGAATTGAGTTTGGCTCTAGAAGTGGGAGTAAATTCGTCATCAATTTTTGTGTGTCATTATGTCCCTGTCATTCGTGCATGACGTTACTTGTTTTTCCTTTGGTCATTGTCATCCGACATTGTTACATACGAAGAAAAAGTCAAATGTAAATGTAAGAGTTTGGCAAAAGCAAAAGAGAAAAAGTCTACTTAGCCTGATTGTTGATCCATCTCTAAAGTCGGTAGCAAGGAAGGAAATGCCTACTCAGCCTAATGGTTAAACCGTAGTTGACCTTGAAAGCAAGGGGAAAACGTTTTGTACCCGGTCGGATTCGATTCAAGTATATACTGATGTCTAACAGAACAACCTGGACCTCTATATCACAGGAACAACAATGAAAATATAAATTTATTTGTAATTACAAATAATATGGTCAGACGAATATCTGAAAAAATACGGACAAATGTACTTCTTTTAAATTATTATGTTTTCTATATCGTTTAATGGCTCTATCTTTATGATAACTGTTTTAAAAACATCCTCAGCAGCAAGGTAAAGAAAAATGAATAAAATCTATATACTTGTTATATAAAAATGAAAATTTTCATTTTATTTTTCATTTTATTTTTCCACTGCTGGAGTATGGATCTTTGTCATTGACATTTCTATTGAAAAATCCTGCCATAAATTGCAATAATGAAGTCAACCCTCAAGGAGTTTGACAATAAGTCTAAAAATGATTTGAAAAGAAAGCGAAAACAATTCTCTTTTCTAATTATTTTTAGTCTGTTTTATTGTTTCCAACTTTTCAGTAACAGAAATAACTCCTTTCTTATTAACCTTTTGATGTGAAAATTGTCCAAAAGGCCTTCTTTAGGATGAACAAAAGTAAACAAAAGCCCCCCAAAAAAAGATTCCGATTTGAACTTTGTTTCATAACATTGCAACGTAACAATTGCGAAAATTTGCGATACTTCGATATTTGTCTCGCGTTTTCTTTGTCTTCAGAAGAATTTTAAATACATCTTTTGTGAATTTATACTTGGATGCAAAGACACACCTGCAGATTTGGAAATAAAAAAAAGTTGTATAATTGAATTGAGTTTATTCAATATTTTACCTTCTCGGAAATCTTATCATCGGGTTGAAAAAAAATTCTTTTTTCGATATATTCAGCAAATTCAATGCATCCACAGATAAAATTCAAGATTAAAACCTATTATTCTAACCGAAAATATCATTATATATATATATACATATATATATAAAAGAAATGGATGTATATTCCGACAGAATATCTATGAATGTGTAATATTATCTAAAAGACTATTCGGAATGACCTCCCGTTATCAAACAAAGAATGAGTCACTTAGCCTAGACAGCGTGAATAGAACGAAGAAATAAAGAAAAATGGGGCTGCCGAAGGAATCGAGGAGTGTAGATAAAGCAGTTATTTGGACCTTCGCCTTTCCAGTAGGCTGTTTAGCCCAATGGGGAGAGTGACACTACAATGAAGCTGTAATCTTTTCAGTCTCAGGCTCCACTCCTGCAGCAGCCACATTTTTCTTACGATTGTTTATCCCATTTATGCTGTCTAGACTAAGTAACTCATTCTCCTTGGCCATTTCATAAATTTAAGATAATATGACGCATTCAAACACACACACACGCACACACACACACATGCACACACGCACACACACACACACACACACACACACACACACACATATATATATATATATATATATATATATATATATATATATATACTGTTTCAACTGTTTCAAATGGTGGGTAAAGGGATATTTTCATTAGCAAAATGTTACCTTCAAGTTGATGAGTCTATTTTTACGAATAGAAAATCAGTTGTAGTCACTTGCAAGCCGAAATGGTGTAAAGCGAAATAGCATTTACCATCACTTTGCGATTCAATTCATATGGGGAAATTTTTAGTGTTCCCAGACTCCCAAAATGATGATGATGGTATACTATGCTGATTCATCGGAGATTGGGGTAATAAGATACACAGGACGAGGAAGAATGTGCGTGCTATCTTTATAATGATTCACTGTAAAACAAAGCCGTGACACTATGTAATATTATTGACAACGATGAAAATATCACCAACTTTGAAATATCATTCGATTTCAATAAGATGAAGTATGTAGTTCAGCAAAATGCGTAATTGGAAATGATACGTTTAAAAGAAAGTTTTTTGATTTGTCAATCCAAATAACATATATATATATATATATATATATATATATATATATATATATATATATATATATATATATATATATATATATATATATATATATATACTATTCTACCCTGCCGTGACAAATGAAGGCATACATGAAATATATGAATACACAAAGCATTTTATATACAAGGATGATAGAGATTTGCATTGCAGTGAGCTTTGACAATAGCTTTCTATACGCATTGCATTTTATAGGCATGGATAATGGAGATTTGCATTACAGAGAGCTTGTAAAATAGCTTTCTATACACATAGCATTTTATAGACGTGGATAATACAGATTTGCATTGCAGTGAGCTTTGAGAATAGCTTTCTATACACATTGAAATCGACACACCTGAATAATAGAGATATGCATTGCAGTTAACTTGGAGAATGGAGTTCTGTTGACTACGAATGTTTTTGTTTTTGTTTTGATTAATTTTCTTTTTTTTATATTGTTCTTTAAATTCAGTATTTTTATTACGTCATCAGAACGTAAACGAAATTCTACTTGGCTGCTTCAGTTGCGTCCATTAGCGAGACAGAAGACATCTTCACATTGCTAATTCTCATATATATATATATATATATATATATATATATATATATATATATATATATATATATATATATCAGACCTGTGCCCGTTGGCTTCCTAATAATACTTCCGGTATTCTTACGAATAACAAATGATCATATTTCCTATCCCATCATCCGTGGTGTGTGTGGACAGGGTCATTCCGGAAGAAGAGACAAACGTGCTGGGGAGGTCTTTGTTGTCCACAAAAGGATGGATTGTTGGTTAGAAAGAGCCACCGAGGAGCCAATTGTCCGAAACCCACGCTCCGGACACAACACTCTGGCCGCTGACCCATCTTCATTACATGGTCACTTCTCGTCCATTCATTCAACAAAATAACAAAAGTGTTTCACTATGACGTCATATCGATTGGCAGGCCACAAAATCGATGATCAATTTTCAACTTCTACTGTAACAGGTTTGGTTAGTCACTCAATAGAAACTGTCATGTGACTAACGTTGCTAAGCAGCATGCGATGTTGGGGGTGATGAATTAAAAATGGCAGTTGGTGATCAATAGATAAGTTCCTTCTCCAGTCTTTTGTCGGGCAAATATCACTAAAAAAAAGTCTGAATTCTCAATAAACAATTCTCACAAAGAAAGGGACCAATTTAGCCTATTCTTACATCGAAAGTTCAATCCCCGACTAAAAACCCATCTGAGCGTAAATTTTCAGAAAGAAAAAAAAATCTGCACTTAAGGAGTAAATATTCAAACTTTCAGCCCCCTAGCTCCACAGTACGCATGACTTTTTTCGCCGCCCAGCAAAGGTCATGTGATGGTTTCTATTGAGTGACTGACCAGGCTCGTTTTATCTGACATCAGTAAATATAGTTTTTGGAGAAAATATTGTTATATTTGAAAGCAATTTCGTTTAACTTTCTCAACGAAGTTGGAAGAGGTATATGTATCCACTTACGTTTGTCTGTCAACACAATATCTCCATAAGTCCTCGATTAATTTGAAATATAATAATTGAAAAGTGAAACAAAACGTGTTTTATGAAGAGGTATTTCGTGATGGAAGAAATGGTTCTGATTTTTTTTTTCAATTTAGCACCCCAAAATAAGAAAAATCACCTGGAATAATAATCAAGTCGTATTTCCAATGTATCCACTTGCACATGCAAATGATGCAGAAACGTATAATTCAGAAATGAAAACAAAAACATGTTTCCTGAAAAAATAGTTCGTGATGGAGAATATGATTTTCATTTTTGAATTCAGCCATAAGAGGTACATAAAACCATCGCAGATAATGAAAATTAGTTTACTTATAGAAACCTGAGCTATGATAAAGAAATTGACAATTTGTACTTTTTCTTGGACAGATTTGATTTCGTTAGTGAGCGGACGTCATTTTTGGAAAATAAAGAATGGTTGGATTCGACCCTACACCCAAATGGGAGCGATCTTTAGCTGAGTGTACGCTTGTCGAATGGGCTACCAAGGTCTGCACTCTGGGCAGTAATCCGAATAACTCATATCCTATGCTGATCGGTGGCTGTTCTGTTTATATTCAGTTAGTTTTCAGAATTATTCGTACTTTAACGTATTTCTACGTATGGCAGTCCCCGTGCCGACATTTTGATATATATTAATGGATTAAACTCTCAAAAGAGGAATAAATCAAGTGGAGAATCGCTCTAGGGTAGTAAGATTTCGGTAGAGCAAGTTCAACCTTTGAGAAGAAGAAAATCCCATTAGTTTCAAGAAGAATGGCCGACAACCTATGCATCCTTCTATGGAGCTGGAATATGGAACCTCGCCAAAAGACTGACCCTAAACTGAGGACCCTGCAATGTGCACATGAGAGAATCATGCTCAACATTACAGGGAGAGATCACAAGACAGCACAATATATCGGGGGAAAAACAGGAATCTGAGACATCATAGAATCCAAGAGAATGCTCAAATGACAGTGGTCTGGTAATATTGCAAGAATGTCAGACAACTGGTGGACATCACGACTCACAACATGGATCTCCAGAGATAAAATCGAAATCGTGACTGAAAAAATATAAGATGGTGTGACAGACTTCAGATAGTACTGGCTCTGTTAAGCCCACGATAGAGAGGTCTGGCGAACCATGGGGAACGTCTTTGTCCCACGATTGACACCAAAAAGCTGATGATGACGGATATTTTCAATAAAACGCCATAAGTAATTCAGTGGAAGATTGGATTAAATCAAACAAAAAAAATCAACTCTTATTTTCTTCAATAGATGTTCGTCAAACTCCAGTGCGAATAGATTTATTTTCCCACCATAACAACAAGAACAAGAGCAAGAACAATAACGCCCACCTAATTTAGGGGAGGCAACTCTTCAAAGATGGCATATCCAATACTGAAATGAAAATGCAACTCGCGAGGGCCTTGCATCCCCTAAATTTGTGTGTCCAAAAATGGAGTCAAATGGATGTTGTGGTGGGGTTTGATCCTGCAGCCAGGCCTGTTTAAAAAAAAATTCTATGATCAAAATTCCATGTTCCAAATGAATTAAACGAATAGAATCGGTAGTTTGAATACAAAGTGTTTTGAAAAGGATGCAACAGCTTTTTTCACCACTTGCACGTAAAACATTCTGAATCTACAAAAAAAAACACGAACTATTTTTCAAGACTCATATTACAAAATGATTACAAAAACATGCCAACTGCTCATCTATTTTAACTTTATGTCTCCAAAAAGTATAACTATACAACGCATCGATCAGATATCAACGCAATAATGACGTCAAAAGCCATTAATTTGTTCTTTATCAGGCATTCAGAACGTCGGAAATCTTACGACGTTCTGGCACGTTGGATAACCACTTTCCATCGTTATAAAACGAACTCGTGGTGTGCACTATTCTGATGAAGAACAAATCAATGGCTTTTAGCTTAATTATTGTGCTAATATCTGGTCAATCCGTTGTAGAGTTATACTTTGGGGGGCCTTTGCATAACTGTCTATGGTTTTCGTTGTTTTTACTTACCATATTTTACATTCGTAAAACAAAGGATTACAATTATCTCTGATTTATGACATGGAAAGTACCATTTACTAAACAGTATCTAATATGCCATGAAATACGTTGTTTTGTTTGCCCAATTTATCATTCGATCAGCGTGAATGTCGATGTCGAACTATAGACAAGGTCTATTCATGCAGCCAAAACTATAGGCTCGACTTATACACGAGTTGTTTATGTGAAAATACTACAACCAAGATAATTAGATGCACAGTAGATTCATTGTGGGTGATTACTATGTGGCAAATACATCACCCGTCATTCCAGGGCCCGGATAATTCATTGCAATGTAATTACATAAAGAACCAATAAATCGTAGGCAAATACTGTATAAAAAGTCCCGTGAATTTTTCTTAGACAAATTTCAACTAATTTAACTCAAAAATTCTACATTTGCTGCGATTGGAGAAGTAGATTTAATTATTTGATCGTACATGTTATTCAATCCCGTTTTTTCATTGTCGTTTTTCAATTTGCTCGCTCGATCTTTTAAATTTTAAATTTTCTTGCTTTATCTTATAATTTGCTGTTTCTTTTTTTTTTTAATTTTCTCGCTTATTAAAAATTTGTTCACACTATTTTATAATTTGCTCGCTCTTTTTTTTAATTCCCCTATATTTTTGACTTTCTCGCTCTATTTTTTAATTAGCTTGCCCTATTTTTCAATTTGTTTGCCCTATTTTCCAATTTGTTTGCCCTATTTTCCAATTTGCTCGCACTATTTTTCAATTTGTTTGCCCTATTTTCCAATTTGTTTGCCCTATTTTCCAATTTGCTCGCACTATTTTTCAATTCGTTTGCCCTATTTTTCAATTTGTTTGCCCTATTTTCCAATTTGCTCGCACTATTTTTCAATTTGTTTGCCCTATTTTCCAATTTGTTTGCCCTATTTTCCAATTTGCTCGCACTATTTTTCAATTTGTTTGCCCTATTTTCCAATTTGCTCGCACTATTTTTCAATTCGTTTGCCCTATTTTTCAATTTGTTTGCCCTATTTTCCAATTTGTTTGCCCTATTTTTTAATTTCCTCGACCTGTTTTCTAATCTGCATGCTTTATATCTTTTTATTTGTCCGGAGAAATATTCTGAAGGACATCTTCTCCAGCGAATATCACGTTTCTGCTTTAAATCATGTTTTTGCTTCAACTAAAAATATTTATTCACTCATGTATGCCTTACGTTGGAGTGGGTAAATAAAAAGATTTTAGAATAAGCATTTTTTTTCTTTCAAGTGTTTCGATTATTTTGTATTTTTCTCTTTTAGTCGATAACATCAAAAGATTTTCGAATCTAAATCTCCTCCGAAGTACCTCCATCTTTATCCGCTGAAAAGGTTTTGAGAGTCAAGCAGAATTCTGAATTTTTATTTCAAAAAATGCACTTCAATCAAATGTTTACAGAAGCGGATATGAATTCGAGACTCTTTATGTTCGCAAAAATATTTTTTTTAAAATCATCCCTATAGTCCACACGTTCAGGGTTGCACATGAAGCCGATCAGTCTGTTTCCTCTGTAACTTTGGAACGAAATGTGATAAGTGAACTATCTACACAAGTGTTTCTCAACCTTTCTCAGCTCAACGCACCCCTGTGACACTAAGCTATATAACAACGCCTACTGTTGTTAAAATATGAGAAGTACTCAACACAGATTTTTGAAACATGTGGTTGTTGGCTATTATTAAGAAAAATATCAACATCAAAGATAATTATCAAGGAAAATGCTCTAGTAAGTATATCGATAAATTCTAAGCATATACTACAAAATAACATCCGTACGTGAATCAGAATCAGATGTTTATGGAATTCCATGACACCCGTCTGGAAGCTCAAACGCCCACTTAAGGTCCTTAGTAACCTCAACCTCACCCCCAAACTAACTAGCTTCCAGGGGTGCACTGGTGCTCAAGTTGATATCCACAGAACGTTGAAAAGGAACTTAGGAAATTTCTACAACGTATGTGAAAAATCATATCGGTCAAATAATTACCTCCCTTTCTTGCTGGTAAACGTTTGCTCTTCTCGCAGCGTTCCTCGTGACATGTTCATATCTATTTTTGTTCATACATTCATTTTTTGTCGCTCACAGGTAGGCCAGTGAGAGGAATCATAGGGAAGGTGACATTTGCCTTGCATTATTGAGCATAGTGTAGAGATCAGTCTGTCCCGTAGGAGGATCAACATGATCGTCCAAGAGGCTCTCTAGATTATCCCAAGTTGCTTACAGTACCTGATATTCCCATATGTTCACCCATCTAGGTACTGACCAGACCCGACGTTGCTTAACCTCGATGATCGTTTGAGAATCGGTTGGTCCAAAGAGATTTATCCGAAACGTTTTATCTTACCTTATCTTCAGTTGTTCATGTCTATCTTTGTGAATAAGGTAAGACAGTTTAGGAACTAAATTTTGCTCAGACTGAATTATCTAAGGTAGTGAGCGAAGCCCCGGCGTTGATCGGAAAATAAAGAAATAAACTGCAGATGAGATTCGAACCCACTTATGTAGCCCAGGTCTCTGCTAACCGATTGAACCACTGAGGCCTCGACAGTAGGCAGAGGTCTGAATTTAGGGGCTCATTTCTTTATTTTGCGATCATCGTCATTGTTTCGCTGACTATGTAAATAATTCGGTTCGGGCAAAATTTTCTGTCTTTAATTGTTTACTCAATATACGTTGACTTGGCCAAATGATATATTCACTCTGTGATAACGGAAAATCATTTCAAATAGATCAGGGTTGCTCAATTTGCAATTGGGTAACACCGGTGCCGAGCTAAGTATAATCCCAAATGGAAAGTCTATATATAAAATCTAGAAAGCTTCACCATTGTAAACACTAAAATACAAAAACAAAATATCTTAAAAACTCGGTTTTTCTGTCGATCATATCCAAATATCTGTTAATGCGTATCTCTGAATTTTTGAGATGAGGTATTATTATTATTTCTATTATTATTCGGACTATCCTCATCTTCGTTGTTTTTCATACAATGCAATGTGATTTTTGTTAATGCAATTTGATTTTTTCAGTGAGTTTTATGTTTCTACACAAATAGATATTATTGTGCTGTATGCGAATATCTCTTGTTGAGATCATCAATTGTTTACCACAAAACTGTTTTGGGGATTTAACAAAATTTTTAAAACATTTCTCCCCAGCAGTGTTGATCAAACACCTACACCCCATAAGCTATGTTTTAAATATTTATCTTTGTTTTATTATTCTTAGGGTCGCACCATAACACATGTAGTTTGTTATTTTATATAGGGTCTTATAATGTATTGTATATGGATGTTATTTTATACTGCACATCATTTCATGTTTTGAAACAAAGGGATACACACACGCACACACGTTCACACACACACGTTCACACACACGCACACGCACGCACGCACACACACATATATATATATACAAATGTATATATATATATATATATATATATATATATATATAGAGAGAGAGAGAGAGAGAGAGAGAGGGGGGGAGGGGAGAAGGAGAGAAAGACATTGGAAATACCTTTACTTTTCATTCGTTCATTTTTTCGACCTAAAACTGAAAGTGAAAGTGAAAGCGAGTACAGGTCAGAATTACGACACCAGAAATAAAGAAATGAATATTTTATGTTCCGTGAGTATTTTGAGCTTTCGAATTGGCATCTAAAAGCGTTAGTTTCAAGACGACTACCTATTTTCATCCAACAACCGAGAAAAAAGGCCCCTTAACTTCCTGTGTTATTATTGGTATCTTTCAGCAATCAGTTTAATAAAAGTTAAATTATATGTAATCTTCCTCCAGATCATATTTAGCTTTCTCTTCTAATTTTGGTTCTGTAAGGAAAGGAAATTTACTTTTGATGAACACGAAACTGCTAAAAATAATGAAAACAATATCTCGGGTTTGCGTGAGGTATTTAAAAATGGTGGGAGTGTCGCAGTTGTCATGACAGCTCTTAAAAGGGAAATGCTAACATCTTTCAAACGCTCCCGATAAACCGTCATATAACCAACGCCTTTTGGTTGCATGCCGATTTTAAAAGGAGGTGATCAATGAATAAATTACTTCTGTAGCCTTTTATTGGTCCGTGATCTATAAAAAAAAGTCTGAGTTTTCCTCCCCTCAAGTGTGAACGCTGTTGGACACAATCTAAGGGACCGATTTAGTATAAACTCACATTGCAAATTAAACCCACTCCGACTAAAACCTATTCGAGGAGGGTTTAAAACTGTATCTTTCTAGACGTAATAAGGAGCAAATGTTTCAAATTTCAGCCGTCTACCTCGATTGGTGCGTCCTGTATCCGATGTACATAGACAGTCAGTCAGCCAGCCAGCTAGCCAGACCAACTTAAAAACTGAAGAAACCTATATTGATTGTTTTCTTGACAGTTTTGGTTTGCGGTTTCTAATATTGTTCAAACGCTCGAAAGAACGAGAAAATATCCTGAGAGCACATGCCTCTGCCCAAAACCTTCGCGTTGTGAGTGAGGCCAGTGCATCGTAGGGTTGTGAGCGTGTAAAAGAGTTAAATGGGGGTAGGAGAGTTAAACTTCAAAGTCAATACGATGTGTCAGTGGTTCCGAAACTGAGGTCTGCAGATCCCTGGTTGTCCGTGAAATAATGCTCGGGGTCTGCAACAGTGTTCCCTCTTAACCTGACATAGCGAACCTTGTGGCAGAGAAATATCGTCGTCCATTGCACTGCTATCAAAAACAATTAAGGTAAACAGACCTATCACAGAATACGAACCAGTGTGATCCATTTCTAATAAATATGATTTTTAGAGATCTGTAATCATCTATTATTATGGTTCAGTGATTATTCTCGAGAAAATTGAATGCTAATAATAGGGGCCCAGCTGGATATTTCCTATATAGAAGGGTTCATTGACTTCTTGGGGTCCTTGAGTTCTCGGGGGTCCTACGAAATGTCCATTGATCAAATAGGCTGACTCTATCATTCACCGATGAGCAAATGCTGAAAGGGTTAAACAGATGAAAACAGGATGGCCAAAAGACAAGGGTGTTTGTATAGTATGTGTGAATTGGAGGGAAACAGTTTCGCAACGCCTTATAAAAGTCCTCTCAGGGTGGGGCTGCATCTGTCGACGACGGACACTGACTAAAAACTGATTTACTGTTAGTTTTTTTACCGTCCTATTGAAAAGGTATGCTCCGTACGCTTGCGTAATCTAGTCTCATCAAGTCCTAGTACCCAAAACACCACCCTGTAACACACATCAAACATAGTAAGTTTTCGAGAGAGCAGTTACGATTTTAATTTTCTTCAGAATTCTTCAAGCTTCAACAGTATTCGTTTATACTATTTATACTCAGTTTTTTTTATTGTACTTGAATTAAATGATTACAGAACAGCGTAAAAATGTATTTCTCTGAAATTTCCAAGCCAATATTTTGATTCCTTTCTATCCTGCCATAGATGTATAAAGTCTATGATAAAGTTTATCTATATCTCCATGATTCTACAGACCTTGACAGTTACCCAAATGTCCCACAAAGGAAAAAAATGTTTCCACCCGGGCCCCGCAGCTCCTATGTCCGGCCCTGGTAACAGACGACGGAAAGTGTGACAGAGAAATCCGATTAGGAAGCGAAAGACGCTTTTCGGAAACTGTGCAAGGTATTCAAAGATAGGAAAATAATGTTAGAAACGAAGAGTCTTGGACTGCTATGCAATGTCTAATTTCCTATCTAACAGCGAACGCCAGGCAGTTTCGTCGTAGATTTTTTAAAAACCCAAGAATTGAAGCAATACATATCTGGTTTTATCGACGAATGTAACAGGTGTCATGCTTAGGGTCTGTTAGAAATGAAGAAGTTCGAAAAAGATTAAAAACGACAAAAATCTGTTGTTAACATTCCGACAGAGACAGATTACATTCTTTGGACACATTATGTGGAAGGGAGGCTGGGAGAATCTAGCTTCATTTGTTAAAAGTTCATGAAGTCTCCAAAACATCCAGATACGATTTGGTTCTAGAAAAATTCATTACGATAAAAAATGGAAAGTTTTTAAAACAATTGTCAGTAACAGAAAATATGTTACAACTTTACATTATTTTCTATCGGAAAAAATTGAAAATATAGTTGTAATAAATTTTTGGTAAACCAAATCGTACATGATTGCTTTCGAAATTTTATGAACTTCAAATAAATGAGGTCGATAACAAATCCAATTCAAGTTTTTGAAACGGTTGTTGATGAGGTGAAATATGTTACAATTTTGCATTTTATTTTATCGAAATGGATCTGCTGACGCACGAGGTGACGTCATCCACAGTAAAGTGGGTTTGCATCTAGAGTGCCTTTTGTCATTATGTTCCCTTTTCCCTGGAAAAAGATGGCTGGTACTCGTTGAAATGCATCGAAACACCCACGTGATAATGAAAACATTTTAAAATGCAACACTTGCTTTCTCTTAAGTTTTTTTTTCACCTTCCAATCGTCACTTCCGTCAATATATATATATATATATATATATATATATATATATATATATATATATATATATATATATATATATATATATATATATATATATAATTTAAAATTTTGGAAGAAAGACCATATTTGCAGTATTATGAGGTACACCTTGATTAGAACGTTTAATTTGTTCCACAATTTTCCGTACTTTTCAAAACCTCGTTATTCAAGGTCACTACATTGTTCACTTTTCAATGTATTTCTGTATTTTGCTTGGCATATTCGGGGAAATATTAATCAATTTCAGTTATTTCGTACCACCTCCCTCTTAACAAGGTTTTGGTAACAGCTTTCTGCGAACAGAATGATTAATTTCCCCCCTTTAAGGGGAATAAACTATAAATGTGCAAGAAATATGAAGAAGAACAGGAGGATACAAGTCACTTCAAGCTATAGTTGCATAATGCCCTGGAAGATTTCCGAAGGGCAATACCTGGAGGTATATATATATATATATATATATATATATATATATATATATATATATATATATAGAGAGAGAGAGAGAGAGAGAGAGAGAGAGAGAGAGAGAGAGAGAGATAGATAGATAGATAGATAGATAGATAGATAGATAGATAGAAAAACAGACACGCACACACATAAAGATAGAGATAGATAGATAGATAGATAGATAGATAGATAGATAGATAGATAGACTGAGACATATAGATAGATAGACCGACGGACAGATTGATGAATAGATAAACAAATAGATAGATAGATGGACAGGTAGATAGATAGATAGATAGATAGATAAACAAACATACTGAGATAGATAGATAGATAGATAGATAGATAGATAGATAGATAGATAGATAGATAGACTGAGATAGATAGATAGATAGATAGATAGATAGATAGATAGATAGATAGATAGATAAACAGACTGAGATAGATAGATAGATAGATAGATGAACAAATAGACTGAGAGAGATACGTATCAACCAAAATGAACACACCTGTCGAATAGATCTAAATATCCTCATATAATAAGCAGATGTCTTCCGTTATGCTAAGGGGCACAACTGATGGAATTTCATTCCTGTTCTGACGCAAGAAAATGCCGATTTCAAAAAATAATTTTTAAAAATCAAAAAGAAATAAATTTAGTTTTTTTATTTTTAAAAATTCTCCAAGCTTATTGCAATGCAAATCTCTATTATCTACACACAAAACTGCAGGACTATTTAGCAATATGGGGCTAACTGGCACTCATTTTTATTCATGAGAATTCGTTCAAAAAACGAAAATAAAAAATTACACGATTGCCACAATCTCCCTCGGTCAAACATTGAATACAATTATCAAGTGAGGTAAGAAAAAAAAAAGTTGGGGAAATTTTTTTTCGACTTTTCTCCAGCTAAGGTTTGTGGCGAGAAACAAATGAGTGTAAACATTCAAAATTTTCATACATCGTGACCACACCCCTTGGGAGTATTCACTGTAAATTTAGGAATTTCATGTTATTTAGTTTTCATTACAATCATTATTATTGTTAGGTGAGGCTATTTGGCATTTCTCGATTATTTTATCTATACCGTTTTTATTTCAGTCTTTTTAATTTAAATTGTTTTTATTTGAGATTATTTAACTCCTACAATTTAAACAATGGGGGCCTAAAAGCTTCATGAATAGTAGATCACCTACTGCATTTCTACTAACATTATACAATGTCGGCGGCCCCCGGATTGGGAACCACCGTACTAAACATAGGAAAATATATCAAAATAGCTCCTCATGTCGAAGAAGTGGGTGAAATGAGATTTTAAATCGCCTGGACCCTAAGAAGCTTTATGAATATCAGTTCACTTACAAACAAATCTAATTGAATGTAAGATGGGGATCAAGGAGCTGAGCCTTTTACCTGGATCTCTCAAATTTCTATCCACGTCAATGCTTTTGGAAGAACGGTTAAATGTACAAGCTCATAGATCCCAGCCTTTTGATAGGTCTATCCACGAACCCCAGCAATACTTTTTGGGATCCTCATGGGTTTCTGGCCCCGAAGTTGGAAACTACTTGATTAAATTTTGGGAGGGAGAGGGCCATCAAGGAGCTAAGGTCCCCTGCTCCCAAATCTCCAGCTATGCCCCTCGGTAAGAACACAGGTACAATTTGATAAGAATATTTTCCGGTGAAGTGCCAAATAGTACCGAAGGCAGAGTGATTTGGCATGGGTTTTTGTCAGACATTTTCTATTTGTTAAATTTCATTCAGTCTCTCCAAAAATTGGCCTTTTACCGTCATTAGCTTAACTCAACGAGAGGTAAGGAATAAATCTGATAAAAAAGATAACCACAACTACTAACAGATTTCTCCAGTGTCTGAGTAGTTCTGGCTGGCTATCTATCTATTTATCTATCTATCTATCTGTCTGTCTGTCGCATGTACTGGCCAGCACCAATAGACCTAGAGGGCTAAAATTTCAAAGATTTACTCAAGAGAATTTTTTTTTTCTAAATCCATTTGAAATAAGTTTTATGGTTGATTCAGTTTACTATATAAATCTATGCTAAATTGGCATCTTAGTTCGTGTCCAGCAGTGTTTGAGCTTTTTTTTAAATTGAAAATTCGAACTTTATTTTAGTGATCACCGCTCAGCAAAAAGCCAGAGAAAACTTTTTCATTTATCACCCCATTTCCAACTTTTTAATTGATCATCCCAAACACAAGATGCTGCTAAAAGACATAGGTCACATGACGGTTTCTGTTGAGTCCAGATAAGGGTTTGGTTTTTTTTTCTTCAGATTTTTAATTCGGAATTTATTTTCAATGACGTATTCATTATTCTTTTATTATAAAATGTTATCCTTCAACGAAAGAAATACTTATATATCATAAAAAAAGAAACAGAACTGTTTAGCAAGTCGATAGAAACTGTCATGTGACCGAAGTCTTTTGGCAGCATGCAGTATTTGGGATGATCAATTAAAAAATTCGAAAAAAAGGGTGATAGTTGATAAGTTACTTTTCTCTCTTTTGGTAAGGGTGTTGAAATTTTTTTTTCCGTAGACATGATAAGGGATAAACATTTGAATTTTCGTCCCTCTAACTCGGTTGGAGAGGCCTGTATGCATGATACATACATACATACATACATACATAGCCAGGCAGGCAAGCTTAAAAACTGAAGAAACATATTTGGATGATTTAGTGACAGATTTGTTTGACGGTTCCAAACAAAAAGTAACTTTTTCTGAGAATTGAAAAAAAAACTCTTCGATTTATTAATCACGCATACGATCAATTCGTGTCTCTTCCAGAAAAAGATGAAACGTACAAAAACAAATTCGTGGCAAAGATCACTTCTATTTACTTTATTTATTAAAAGTTGAATTTTGAACAGATTCTACTTATAAGCTAATATTAGATCGTCACTGAAAAACTCAATTACAAAGATAATTATATTTATTTTTTAATTTCATTTTTATTAGATGTATTGTATCACCTTGTCATTCCGTTCGGATAATTTAATGGTTAGCACGCCTGCCTCATGTGCAGAAGGTCCTGGGTTCGATTACCGGTATGAACGAAGAGTATGGAAAACTCTTCATTAGGATACATCCCCCCTCTGCACTCATTGAGTAAACTCTAAGTTATGTGATTAAGATAGAATTATCCCCATCCTGCTGAGGAGGTGGTCATAAAAACGTTTAAGAATAAAGTCCTTGTCTCGACCAGACTTGAGATTAGCAACGATAGCTAAGCTTACGCAATGCAACGTCCATATACTCCATTGTAAGTTGTTTTAAGAGATGGT
>OY735213.1:1925003-2117503 GCA_963457665.1 Thysanoteuthis rhombus
AATTTCAAGGACATTCGTACAACTAATGTGTTTATAATTAAAATCAGTGCAATACATGATACTAGAAGCCCCTTTTCTACTAACTATGTAGTCTATTAATCAAAAAAGGTTCTAATCTGACAACCAGATAATTCCTCTAAGGAATAGTACTGGATTCACAACCATTACATTATAAACTAAAATTGAACCAAAAAACATCTTGAAACAATGAAAAACATCTAGATTTTCCAGATACCTAAAATCTTGGGAAGGAATTGCAAATTATTATCCAATTAAATGTGAATTTAATCCTCAACTTTTATATAATTGAAATGTTGATTATTTTAATAAAAATTAGTACATATTATATTACTATAAGTTGAATTAAACTATCTTTCATTTCATATCTGAAAATCATCTAAATAGCAATTCCAGACCTGTAGACAGACGAAAAACATCTTGATTTAGACGCAAAACAGTGATCAAAAGACGTAAGTCGATAACGTCTAAATTAACAGCGACTCAGTCAGTGACGACCATCGATGCTAGAGATGCTAGCAAACTTAACAAAATTGTTGTGGCCCAGTCTATGACACTGGAGCAAAGATGTTATTCCTAATTAATGGACATTTGCCATTTAGGATGGATTTTGAATTGAACGGTGGAAAATAAGAAGAGTCGAATTTTAAGGTGTGACATCACAGGTCTGTTCAATGCGCCACTCATTGTCGCTTTACATTGATGAGCCAAAATATTACGACCAGATACATATGACACAAATGACAGCTATTGTCATGTAACAACTGCGCATGTCGGAGTTTCCATCATGGCACACAAATTCGGTGAAAAGCCATTTGCATAGCGACATCGAACAGGCCCGAGGAAATCGCTTTTGTGAAATTTACAGCTCCGTTATAACTACAAGAAAAAGAATGAAAGTAGCATACGAGAACAGACGTCGAAGGAGTTCATACTGGACAGAAGTTGAAAAATGTTGAAAAGAGGATTCTTCTACAAGCATATTGGCTCGGTAATGTTATACAAGCAGGTAAGCCAGCCTCGAGTACTTCATTCTGGTGTGCCGAATGCTGCAGTTACGGACGAGAAGAAATACAGATTAAAAGGACTGATAAAGGCCAGATCGTTATCTCCTGAAGACTGGATCAAAGCATTCTAGAACCGGCATTGCTTGTGAGTTGCTCATATTCAGTTTTGGTGAGTGCCTATCGACAGTGGTTCAAGGAAAGTCATGCACAAGTTGAACGGGGGATTGTTTCAGGAAGACGAAGAAAATATCACCGTATTGTCCTGGCCACCAAACTCAGAACTCATTAGGCATTTATGCGATGTGTTGAATCTGGACCTGGATATGCAGCACCTCCACGACGTAACTTGCAATAGTTTTAAAAACCGCTGTCAATATTCTGCTTCGAGATCCCAGTATAAACCTTCAGTACGTACCAGATCGGGTAAGAGCTGTTTAGCGTGCACATGAATGCCTTACATTTCATTTGGCAAGTGGTCATGGTGTTTTGGCACATCAGTGTATACAGAAGAAGAAGAAGAAGAAGAAGAAGAAGAAGAAGAAGAAGAAGAAGAAGAAGAAACATGAAAATCCAGTAATTCCCATCGAATCATCATCATCATCATCATTGGCTATCATAAGCAAACTCCCAGAAAAAAGGTTTTCTTGGCCCTTCCATGACGACCATGACCGTGCTAACATCTGCCATCTCTATCAGATGCCTGGTCTTCTACAGTATTTGATACATTTAGAGTGCCAATTTTCTGCACTTTCTGTTATCCTTAGTTCTTGCTAGGTATCCAGCTCATCTCCATTTTTGTTCCTTAACTATTTCTATTACATCCTTTACTTACCTGATCTTCTTCTATTCCCTAGTGTTATTCATTGCTCTTTGCATCGCCCTTTGTGTTATTCTGAGTTTACTTTCAAGTGATTTTGTTATTTTCTATGTTTCATATCCGTACGCCAGAGCTGGTCTCACGTATTCGTTGTACGCTTCATGCTTTAAGGTTATTGGCAAGGCGCTTTTCAACATGGCTCTATATTTACTAAATGCTTTCCAAACAATCGTTATATGTTGTTTTATTTCATGCTCATGGTTTTCCTCCAATTATATCACCTGACCTAAGTAAATTCATTTGTTAATTTCTTCCAAAATTTTACCTCCTTTTCTTATAGTTTTTTTTTCGGGACTTTAACGTTGTACATTACTTTTGTCTTAATTTCCTTCACCTTTAACACTAGTTTGAGTATTTCTCTACTCATAGCTGGTATTATGCATTCGATGTATACCAAATGAGGATTGAGTTAAATAACACAGTGTGGTGAACATGGGTAGATGTGACATTATTGATAATCAGCCCATTTCACCACGACAGGTGTGCCTTGCTGAGCACTCGTTCAGCTAAGAGGGTTAAATTATGAATGGCAGTCCGGGATCAAGGCAATCGGCTGTGTGAAGGTTAACAGCAACATAATTCAAGAAGTTGGAAGAGGCTTTCTCTCATTCCTTTGCACTTTCATGTGTAAGAGCCTGTTAACAGTAAATCAAATCTACTTTCATAATGAACAGTAAGGTTTTCTTGGTTCTCTGTCCGTGACCATGGGCTCTTCCAATTTAAAGCTACACATTTGCTGATAGAAATATCTCCTACTCGCAATTTCAAACAATGGGATCTTCAACTTAATGGTAACGATTTTGCTGATGAAAGAATATCTCATACCCACCATTTTGAATGGACTCTCCCAATGAAACGATTTTTTTTTAGTTTCTTTTCTTAAAAAAAAATCTAATGGAAATCAAATACAGGTACTTTTCATTATAAAGGCAGCGCAATCCCTACTACTCTCTCTCTCTCTCTCTCTCTCTCTCTCTCTCTCTCTCTCTCTCTCTCAAAAGGTTTCGATGGTAATTCCTTATTCGCTTGACATCATTTTTGGAATATTCTCGGAATGAGGAAGGATTTAAAAACCACTATTTGAAATACAAACTTTTGTCTGGACTCGAACACCGACCGCTGGCACCAGTGGGATATATATATATATATATATATATATATATATATATATATATATATATATATATATATATATCCCACATATTACCGCATATGATATCATTAAAAAATTATATATATATATATATATGTATATGTATGTATGTATGTATGTATATATGTATGTATGTATGTATGTATGTATATATATATATATATATATATATATATATATATATGTATATATATATATATATATATATATATATATATATGTATGTATGTATATATATATATATGTATAATTTTTTAATGATATCATATGCTGTAACTCAGTTATCTTCAAACTTCAGCTTCTTCTCCAAATACTTGATTGTAAGTTGCACGAAATCGCTTCGTGGACTGCGTGTGCCCTACGTGCCTGCAGACCCCGCGTGCCAAATGATGGACAGAAAGGTACGTCGTATTTGCTTTGGTTTTATAAAAATGTTTTTTTTTTTTTAAATGGTTCAAAACGTCGACAATTATCTTCCGGTCATCACCATCTTGAAGCGATATCTACTGGAAGTTCGACTCTCATGGCAGGCTTTTTTTTATCGTCTGGAAACACGCAAATCACTGCAACAGACAACAACGAATGAAACTGAACCGCAGATATGACTGGTTTCTGGCAAGGTTGACAATGGGTGTATCCACTTATTGCTGCTACTGTTAGGTAAGGTAGACTTGGTTTGCATAAATACTTACTCTTCAACTCCTTTCACAATCAACCATTCTGGCATCCCATTGAAGAAATATTTTTGTCAAAATATCTGGCGATGGTACAGGGAGGAGAGATTTCATGCTTTCCCCAGGGACAATGATGCTTAGTGAATACAAACAACCACAGTCGTTTCTTGGTTTACCAATTTCGTTTTCTGTGCTAATAATAACCAACCTCAAAAACTACAAAAATGAAAATGCAAAATTATGTATGTATGTGTGTGCATGTTTATTTAGGAAATGGACATTATTTGGTCCGACGGAATAAATTATAAATTGCATTGTATTACTAAGAAACTGATCTGAAATAAATACATACTGTGAGTATTTAGGAAATGATACAGTCGCGTTGAAAAAGATGAAAAAGACCGAGAATGAACGAGATGAGAATTTGGGTTGAAAGTAGTTTTTTGACTTCTGCATTGCCGGCGGGCTGTTTAGCACAATAGTAAGTGCATCTCTACATTGAAGTGGCTTCTTATCGGTGGAAGGTTCGATTCGTGCAGCAGCCCGTTTTTCTTCAATTTATTATTCTATTTAGTTGTCTTAATTGAATGATGTATCAACTAAGTAACGATGGGAAATCATTCCAGATAGGTTTCTTCATAATATAACGCAATTTATCATTCTTATATATGTGTATACATATATATATATATATATGTATATTCTTATATATGTGTATATATATATATATATATATACATATATATATATGTGTGTGTGTGTGTGTGTGTGTGTGTGTGTATACACATATATATATATATATATATATACACATATATAAGAATATATATATATATATATATATATATATATTCTTATATATGTATATATATATATATATATATATATATATATATATATATACTTTTAAGGTTGATACCTATGTAGCTCCTTGACCTCACCACTCCTCCTTCTACACTACCCCAAACATACCAAAAAATCTAACTCCACATCACTACCCCCTACCTTGACACACTCTGCCCTCCCCAACACCAACTGCTGCTGCTTTACCAAAAACCTGATACCTACTGGACATTCTTCCATTCAGCAGGAGGCCTCCAGCAGCCCTGACAACACAACTCACCCACAATGCATAGCTCCTGGCAGTGGACTTTGGTTCCACATGGTACATTTTAATACACAATCACACAGCACACACCACTGATGATAGGAAGAATCCCGAAACATGTGTGGACAATTTACTTATAAGGATTAATAAACCTTACCACCAAACACTTCACTCCCGAGTCTGTCTCACTCTCTACAGTACACATTATATATATATATAAATATATATATATATACATATATATACGTATATATATATATATATATATATATGTATATATGTATATATATACGTATGTATATATATATATATATATATATATATATATATATATATATATATATATATATGTAATTGATATCAAACATTATTTTCTTTAAATTCAATCCTAAAAAATTTGATGAACCATGTAGATCAGTAGAATACAAAACGTTTCCATTAATTTCAAATAAACAATGTACTAATCATATAATACAGAGCAACAAACTACAAATCAATGGTACTACTTTATTTTAGAATAAGTTTAATGAAAATTTCTAATTACAATGTTGTTCTGTTGAAGTTTTAAGATTCAATTATGTTTATCAAATCATTCTTTTCAAAAGCGAAATCCGAGTAATAAAATCTATTTCGATAGTAGCTTCTTAACGGACATTTTTAAAGTAATTATATCAAAACTAAAAATAATCCATCACACGAGTCGGGTATTTTCTCTGCTCAATCTCAAGTGTATATATATATATATATATATATATATATATATATATATATATAGAGAGAGAGAGAGAGAGAGAGAGAGATACGGTGGGGAAATGGATGAGATTTATCTGACATAATGGTGAATATAATAGACAATATGGGAACACGATCCCGTGTTTAAATTCACTATATATATATATATATATATATATATATATATATATATATATATATATATATATATATACATACATATATATATATATATATATATATATATATATATATATTTATTATTATTATTATTATTATTATTATTATTATTATTATTATTATTATTATTATTATTATTATCTTTATTTTGAACATTGTGCCACGAAGTCCTCTCTGACAATGACCGATGACAGTCGAGAGTGCTTGAATGATTATAGTACAAACTTTGGACAGTATCTTTCTGTTTGTAAACAAGCGAAAAAAAAAACACTTATTCGTAATCAAAATCTTGATAAAAAGTTATATCAACAAAAACTACCCGCTGTGTTTAATGAAACTAGCTACCAAAATAAACATTGTTATATATATATATATATATATACATATATATATATATATATATGTATATATATATATATATATAGATAGATAGATAGATAGATAGATAGATAGAGAGAGAGAGAGAGAGAGAGAGAGGAAGAAAGAGAGAAAGTGTTCTATTGTCGTTAGATAGCATGAGGGACCTTTTGTTTTGACTAACTTCATTCAAAAAGATTTTCTATTGTATTGTGACAGCTGTCATACAAGCATGCATATTCAGTTTTTTAATTGTCAAAATTGGCGTATTTTGGTTCATTGATTCAAACATTGAAGACTGAAGGAAATAAGCATTGCTTTTTTTGTTTTAAGAAAGATAAAAAGGCATATATATATATATATATATATATATATATATATATATATATATATATATACCTTTGTGTGTGTGTGTTTGTGTGTGTGTGTGTGTGTACGTGTGTGAAAGAGAGAAAGAGAGAGAGTGTGTGTGTGTGGCATAGTTAACATCAATAAACAATTCATTATGCTAATACCCTACAGAAAATTACAAACTACATGTAGAATGGTGTAGCTATGAATGGTGATGTTTGATCAACACTGCTTGGGAGCCATGTTCATACGACTGTTTCGTTTTTTGAATCCCCAAAACTCTTACATGGTAAACAACTGAAGACCCCAACATACATAGAACCATAATATCAAATTCTGCAAAAAATTATATAAATTACATAAACTGATATTGGGAAATAATTCACAGAAATGACAAATAGTTTTGGAAAAAGCTTTTATATATATATATATATATATATATATATATATATATATATATATATAGTGTTTATATATATATATATATTTAGTGTTTCAAGCTTTATATAAGTAATTATGTGATAAAACCTTATGTGATAAAAATAGAGATGAGCTGGACATTTAGCTGGAGGGCAGGACAACAGGTGTTGCTAAAAGCTTGTCGATTGATACTCAAGAGACGGTAAATTCAGTCGGAAAAAATAGGGTTTAGCACAGTCACGGTCGTCATGTACAGGAATAGGAAAAGCCTCTGTCCAGCAGCAGACTCAGCACAGCTTATGATGTTGATGATGATGATGATGATGATTATAATATATGTCAGCGATAGCTTACTTGGGCAACTGAGTATTCTTCCACTTTTCCTCCGGTGCCACACTGTCGGTGATCGAACCCAGTTAAAGGATTGGGTTTCCAATGAAGGCCATTTCCACTTTTAAAAAATGGTTTCAGTCAATTTTTTTCTCATAAAAAGCTCGTCAATTGGGTTGTTAGGTATGATCACCCACCTGTGCAGACAAATGGGTATCTATCGATGGATCCTCTCTCATTTGTTAATAGGAATATGTATATGTATGCACATTACTTACCCAAGGACCTAGTTTCCATCGTCTCCCTCGAGGTTGTCCTTTGTTGACTATTTTGCATACTTGTTCATAAAAGGAGCGTTAAAAGTTCATACTACATTTGGGTCGTGCTACGCTGTTTTAATTCCCCGAACTTCGGGATAACAACTTGTATTTATAGACAGATTGCTTTCCAACAATGTGCAAGACCCGTTAGTTATCAAGAGCTATGCTTGAGAATGAATATAACAGGTCAGGTTAATCACTTGATAAAAACTGTCATGTGAACAATATCTCTTGAAAGCCAATTGTATTGGGGGCGATCAATTAAAATTGGAAAATGTGTGATCAATGATAAAGTCACCTTTTGTTGGGCTATAATCACTGAAAAAAAATGAATGAAAAAACGAAAACAAGTGTGAATGCTGTCGGACACAAAATAAGGGACCGATTTAGCATAAACGTACATTGCAAATTGAACAACCCATTAAAACCTATTCAGTGGGAGTTTGAAAAAAAAAGTTTTTCCCTACACATGATAATGAGTAAATGCTTAAATTTTCATCCCTATAGCTCGATTGGTGTGATTTGTAAGTGCGATACATACACACATAGCCAACCAGATAGACAGACTAAGATAAAAACCAAATAGATATATGGTGACAGTTTTAGTTGACGGTTTCTAATAATTGTAGAAAGAAAAGCATTCAATGTTAGAACGGCATTTTAGTTGTTGAGAAAAGAGTCTTACAAAGTTAGGTGATGATAAATTGCCCAGACCTCGAAAAATACAAGAAGCAACGAGAAGCAAATGGAATGTAATTACAAAAAGCTTCTTCTCAGAGTTGCATGGTGATTAATTGGTTAATTTACGGTAAGGGTTAACACGGCGCGACTTTTATCGGAACAACTTTGTATTGAAATGATTTCCTTCCTTTTTAAATCTTTTCTATTGTTTTTATTTTTTTAAATTTTCTCCTCGAGCACATAATCTATAAACAAAACTGGTTGTTCTGTTGTAGGTATGTATGGCTAGAATGAACACGGCAATTAATTCTATTTTTCCTAATTTCCCAAATATTTTCTTATTTTTGCTCGAACGAAAGTTGAGATTTAAAAAAAGGCAAATTTTGGTCGACGGTTTCTAACAAGGTGAAACGGAGAGAGAGAGAGTCGGGAAAAAGTCGTCAGAAATTGACTAAGACAGGGTAATTGATTCAGTTACATTGAAAATACAGAAAATTCAAGAATAAAAGTGGATACACACGCGCGCGCACACACACACACGCACATATTCATATCTAGGGATTGATAGATATAGATTAAGAGAGAGAGTTAGAGATATATAGAGAAAGAAAAAGCATAGACCGTGAGGACAGATAGAAAAGAGACGGAAAACATACAAAGAGAGAAAGGTTGAGATAAGGAAGAAGAGAGGTGATCAGGGGGAAGTTGCTAAAAATATGAATATGTTGCCGTCCAAAAATGAGTACACCTATACGAAAAATACTTTTGTCAATAGAGTTTTGATGCTGTAGAGTTTAATCAAGAATAATACCCGATCATATCCGTTCCGATAGTGTAACTTTCGGCTAGGAATGATAAAATCCTGCTAAGAAAATTAATTTCTTATGAAATATAAAAGTGCAACGGGTTTATTCATTTATGGCTGACATTCTATCACCAAAGTGCACCGTGTAAATTCTCCCGAATATGCGAACGCGTATTTCAAGCCTTGAACGTGTCAAGTGCGAGTATTGTGTCTGACCCGCTTCCACCGCAGAGTTACCAATCTGGTGGTTTTATCACTAGATTATCAGCAACAGATGGAAGGGAAAAGCGGAAATCATCGTTCACTGGGTGTTTCATGAAGGACCCAACCCCCCAAGGATAAGATGCACGTAGATGTCACGCTACAGTATGAGTCAGGTGACAACACTATAATAAGAGACAACAATATTCACCAGTTGAAATGATTGCATCATGCGCTAGACTCATTCAAGCATCCATTCCTTTGTAATTAAATTGATACGTACAAGCAATCCTGGTCAAAGAGGACCACTTTTGACGTCTATTGTAAAATCAAAATGTATGCGTGGTTAGCATCTTTTCGAAAAATCTTTTAGTATTTTGTGTCTTTAAAAAATAGTTTTTAGAATTAAAATAGTTTAAAATACAAAGAGTAAAAAGAGAAGGTTGCATATTTTAAGAAACACCCTGCTTATCAGTGTGCGGATATGAGGGTTTCTTTCATTGTCTGCTGAAATGTTTTTGTCTAATTCATATCATTTTTTACTGTTGGTGTTCCGCGTAATCTAATTATATAAATACCATTGTCACTATTTTTTTTTGTGCAGATGTCTGTTCTCCTGTCATGCTGTTCCAAACCAATTTATAAAATTAGGAAACTCAACCGGAACTCGATCGTCTGGTGTATACCTTAATAGACAGTTGGCACACACATGTGCTACTGCAACAGAAATGAATGGAATTAGGATTTCAAGTCTCATTGGGTAGGGGGGTGCGGATAACAAAGCAGTGAGAGTCGCTAGACAGACTGCCTAATTAAAAAAAAAAAACGAAAACCTGTCACTGGAAGTCGTAGATCACTTTAACAAGCAAATTATTCATTGAAGTATACAATGGGTTACAATTACAATATCAATTAATTATTTAATTTCATGGATTTGATATTTGATATTTGTTACTGCATTCACTGGGGTACTATGTGATCTCGAATATAATGCAACCCCAATAGAAAAACTAAAACAGAAACACTATAATTGACATGGTTCCCGCTTTTGCTCAGTAACCTTCGGTTTAAATTTACCTGGTGATCTTAATTCTTTATATATCTTGTTTTGTTACCTTGATGCAGCAAACATGTTACCCATCCTTTTTGACGTGTTTCCTGCTAGTTCAAATATATTTCTCAGTGTGCCGTCATCCATCAAAGGTAAAGAACCACTGGTATAGAGAGATACGGGGGTCGATTTGAAGAAAGAGATAGGCTCTTAATATGATATTTATCAAATAATATCCCGCTCTCAGTCGACTGTGCCGTGGCCTTACAGATATGACATCCACTTGTATATCACTTGCTTGAAGGCTTGAATCATGGCAGAAATTATTAATCGTTTATATCTCATTGCTTTTTGCGCGACCAAAATCCAGCGAGCAAACAAAAAAAAGTGAAATGAGTGTTTATATATTAAGGTAAATACTTATAACTACACTGGGTGATTAATTGAAGATCTATATCCATTTGCCGGTGTAACTTTAACATAGGGATGGTACAAGGCCATGCAAATGATTGGAAAGGGGAAGCAGGGCCCATAGCCACCGGTATAGAGCAGTGGTTTCGAAACTGTGGTCTTTCGACCCCTGGGGCCCGACAAATAATGCTCAGAGTTTCGCAGCACTGTTCTCTATAAACCTAAAACTTGCGAATCTTGTTGCCGAGAAATAACATCAACCATCGCGTAGAATTCAAATAAATATAATCCATTTAGACTATAATTTTCAAAAGCCAAATATTGTTTATTATCGTAGTTCATTGATTACAGTCTTCAAACTCTGAGCTAAAAATAGGGTTCCGACGGAATATTTCCTTTATAGACAGGGCCCTTGAGTTTTTAAAGTTTGGAAACCGCTGGTAGAAGAAGATACGGAGCCAGGCGCGCGTTAACCTACGTCTCTACTTCCCCGAGATGTAATCGTTGTCTGTGGCAGTGTGCGTTGGTTTCCTGACGGGTGATAGCAGCAACAACCTGGAATAGAGAGAGAGAGAAAGAGAAACGAAGGCAGGAGCGGCGGTAACAAGAACCTGTAGTATATTTTCTCGCTTTTCTACGACTGGCGTCGCAGCTGGATATCGAGACTCAAGCGTGGAGGTAGCCGACCACATAGCGGAAGCAACCGGGGGAAAAAAGGCAGCGCTGAAGAGACATTTGTTTTGCCAGGGAAGAAGAACTCAGTCGATAAAAAAACAAAACAAATAATAGATACAGAGCTTGAGCAAGTTCTTCGAACACACTCTCCCTCCCTCTCTCTCTCTTTCTTTGTATCCATCCATCTATCTATGTGTGCGTGTGTGCGCGCGAAGCCAAGCCGGCATCTACCTAGAATTGACTAACTATAGAGACTTCTGCATCTCTTCAAAACGCACCTGACGGACTTAGCACATCAACTTTTAACACGAGTTTCTGTCGACTACTAATAAAAGGTAAGATATCATTTTTTTTTTTTTTTACTTCAGAATATCAGGTGCGGATCAAGAAGGATTGTCTGGTGTGGCAGGTGCTAGTGGGAAGCGGAGCCCAAGGGGGCGTATTGTTTAAAATTCTAATTTAAATATCTAGATGAAGAAATTTTATTTGAACGAAACAAAACATTCCATTTAAAGTAATTATAAATTAACCTTTAATACAACTATCATTTCATTGTTTTTTTATCTAATATAAGTGAGGGTTGTTAGCCTTATTCTTTATAAAAAGAAATATTTATTGGTTCTCTTGTCAATTCTTTTGATTCATATTCCACTACAATTCTAGTGCTAAAAAGTTACTTCTCAAATGGAAGTGGAAAATGCTGATCACCGATCACTTTCTTGTTTTTGATGGTTGATATTTGTCCTCTTTTTCGCGTATTCATTAGTAAAATAAAATTATCCTATTTGAACCTCACGCTTCTCAAAATCCTGGATCCACCCCCAAATATATTTTTGCTTCCCCGGAAAAATACTACAACGCGAATACAACTTTAAAGCACAATTTAATCTAAAACTTTCTTCTTTCTTCTTGCCTTGGGGTCATTTCGGCGAAAAGGTTTGCGTGGAAAATGGTCAGCTAAATATGCTACCTTAACCCAAAGCCACACCCTTCATTTTTAATGCATGGGGTTGTTTTAAAAGCTGAAAAGAGCGCGTTATACTTTGGTAAACACACTATCTATCTATATTGATGAGGGAGGAAATTGGTGAATGTGCTCTGTGTGGTATGAATTGAAATCATTTTGTAAATAATCATCTGTCCATTCCTACAGATACCACACACACACACACACACACACACATATATATATATATATATATATATATATATATATATAGAGAGAGAGAGAGAGAGAGAGAGAGAGAGAGGGGGGGGGGAGACAGACAGACAGAAGACAGACAGGCGGAGGAAATAGAGGCAACGACTGAGGGGAAAGAGAGAATGAGAGAGAGAGAGAGAGAGATGACACTCACAGCATCGTGATATCAACTTGTCTCGCAGACCTTTGTAGATAATGTAGTGAGTTCGTTCCTCACAAGGAGCCCTTTGACCCTGGCCTTGTGCCAGACTAAGATTAGTTAAGTTAGAAAATATTCGACCCTCACAGGGTGCACAACTTATTTGGCCTTGTGTCAGACTGGGTTCAACTGAGCAAACAATGGTGAGCTTGATGATTAAAATAGTTGCGTATTTCCAACCCACATTATTGGTCGATATACGAGAGCCCAATTAGGTTGAATTTCAAAACAGGCTGGCCGTCCACAAAATTGGCGCAACACCTTCTTCCTCTCGGAGCTCTTCGTCTAATCTGGCATTGCACCTGTACTAAACTAAGCTCTATAAATATCGATAGATACATATATATATATATATGCAGGTCTAGTTAGTCACTCTATAGAAACCGTCACGTCACCAACGTCTCATGGAAGCATGCTGTGTTGGGGATGATTAACTGAGAAATTAGAAAAAAGGGTGAACAATGGATAAGTTACTTCCCTCGCCTTTTGTTGTGCAGTGATCACTAAAAAAGTTCTAATCTTCCAAAGAATAAGCGTGGATGCTGCCAGACACAAATCAAGGTATCAAATCGACCCTGACAAAAAACATATCTAAATTTTCAGCCCCCTAGGTCCACTGTACGCATGATACATACATATATACATGTAAACAAACTTAGCCAGCCAGACCAACTCAAAAACTAAAGAAACTTATGTTGACAGTTTTGATGAAGTTTTGTTTGATGGTCTCTAATATGCGTTTGCATGTGCGCGTGTGTATGTATATGTGTGTGTGTGTGTGTGTGTGTTCATGTGCGAGCGTGTGTGCATGTGTGTGTATGTATATATGTATGTGTGTGCATGTGTGCATGTGTATGTAAATGTTTGTATACATATACAGATATACTTCGCTTTCTGAAATTCCACTAGTCATTTTGATGAAAAAAGGCGAAAAGCGAAAATACCGTTCAGTGTGTTTCGCAGCGAGTCGTTGTAAAGGCAGCATGCACACTCTTCCTCTCTCTCTACTACGCCCCAGTCTCGTGTACTTTGCACGAAATCAACCTCCAGCAACTTAACCTAACTTACCATTATCATCATTTTCGGGTCTGGGAACACGCAAATCTTTCCATAGTAAATTAAATCTATGACCATACAGAGTGAGAGAGAGAGAGGAGTAGAGGGAAAGTGTGTGTATGTGTGAGTTCGTGTGTGTGTGTGTGTGAGTATGGACTCTATGCCGTATTAATTGAAATGATATATAATGCAAAATAATAATCTGTCGATTCTATTTGATATATATATATATATATATATATATATATATATATATATATATATATATATATATATATGTGTGTGTGTGTGTGTGTGTGTGTGTATATGTATGTGTGTGTGTGTGTGTGTGTGTTCCTCTGGGAAAACGTGCTGCTTTATTAATTTTTTTTATCGGTGATATTTCAGCCTTGCTGCTCAACGCCGTTTTCAATTGAATTAGGAATGTTACAAAATTTCTGATATAAGTGTATATACTTAGAGAAAGAAAGAAAGGAAGAGTGAGCGAGAAAAAGCGAAGACACCATATTGTGATAACCAACGTGTCTCACAGACCATTGTTGGTGCAGTGAGTTCGATCCTTACAAGGAGCTCCTCTACTGTAAGAGTTATTAGAAACTGTTAGTCTAAAGTGTCAACAATGGATTCTTTAGTTTTTAAGTAGGTCTGGTTGTTAAACTGTGCAAATAGAGCTACAAGTCTGAAAATTCAACCATTTGCTCCTTGTCTGGGAAAACGTTCTTTTTTTTTTTTTGTTTTTTGAACCCTCGCCCTACAAAGTAGATTTCTTTAGGGGAGGGGTACTATTACAATGTAAGTTGATGCTAAATTGGTCCCTAGTTTGTCTTTGGCAGTGTACACGCTTATTTATTTTAGAAATTCCGGCTTTTTTAGTGATCACCATCCAACAAAAGGCGAAAGAAGTAAATTATTGATAGATCACCCGTTTTTTCTCCATTTTTTTAAAACTTATCGCCCCAGCGCAGCATGCTGTCGAAAAAACGTTGGACACGTGACAGTTTCTTTCGAGTGACTAACCAGACCAATATCTTTTTCTAATACTTAATGCATGCAAACATGTGCGTTTCTACAGAAGTCGTGGTTATAAGTGACGAGAACTTCTATTGATTCACCTCCGTGAAGATTCGAACCCGCAGCTGGTCAGTAGCCGGTGGGGGGGGGATGGAGGATGGAGGTGTGTCTGAAGGTTAAATAAAACCACGACAAACAGGTCTGGTTAGTGACTCAATGGAAATCGTCACGCGACCAACGTCTTTTTGCAGCATGTCATGTTAGGGTGATCAATTAAACAAAAATTGTGAAAAAAAAGAATTGATCAATGAATAAGTTACTTCTCTTGCATTTTATTAGGCAGTGATCACTAAAGAAGTCTGAATTTTCACCCCCCCCAAAAAAACAAAACAAGGAAACAAAAAAGCCTGAATGCTACCAGATACAAATTAAGGACCAATTTAGTATAAACTCACTTTGCGTTTTGAATATCCTATTGAGGACTTATGTGGGGGGAATTTTCAAAACTAAAAGTTTTTTCTTGGTATAATAAAGAGTGAATTCTCAGCCATCCAATTCCTTTGGTGTGGTCTGTACGCGTGATACATACATACGCAGCTAATCAGCCAGACTGAATCAAAAACTGAAAAGAAACCCATATCGGCACTTATGGTCACGGTTTAGGTTGACGGTTTCTAGTATCCGCAATCTTTGTTCAGATTCAGATTGCAGGTGTCGTGTGTCACCTATTGACAAGGTTTACTCAGGTAACGTGAAATGGAGGGAAAATTTTACGTACAATTCGCTATTATTACAGCACCATCGAGAAGTGCCGTTATGACGAAATTTCCGTTATAACGGATGGTTCAGAAATACGTGCAAATTAAAAAATACGACCAGAAATTTAAAAATGCGATATGCAGATTCAAGAAAAAGGACAAGCAAATTATTTACTTTTTAATTTGCTCGGGGAAAGTCAATATATCCGATAATAGTCTATTGAAAATATAGAAACAAAAGTGCCGGCAGAGTGCGTGTCATAAAATAGTGCCGTTACAACGAGTGTCTCGTACAGTGAGAGTCTAATGTATGTGGCGCCGGTCTCTTGCACCGGCAAAGCACAATTGAAACATTGTTTTTTTTTAAATAACCAGAAAAAGAAAGTATATAAATCGAGAACACAAATGATACCAAGTAATCATAAATTGACCTTAAAAAACTACTGGTCTAGTGAGTCACGTGGTCAACGTCTTTTGGCAGTATGCCGTTTTGGGGATGATCAATTGAAAAAAGATTATAAAAATAGGGGTGATCAACGAATTAATTGATTTTCTCACATTCTGTTAGGTCATGGTCAATAAAAAAAAGGGGGTTAAATTTTCGAAACAAGCACGAGCACAAACTTCGGGATCAATTTAGCATAAATTTACATTATAAATCTTACCCCCGTTAAAAACATTTAGGGTGAGGGATTTAAAAAAAAAACCGTTTTATTTTTTCTACACATAATGATAAGAAAATATTGACAATTGTAGCCCTCTAGCTCCATTTTCAGCGATCCACCCGGACCAACTTGAAAACTAAAGAAACCTATGTTCGCAGTTTCGTGACAGTTTTGGTTGACGGTTTATAAAAACGTATTATTTTGTTTTCCATCAAATATAAAGTAAGATGTCTTCCATCTTTTTTCTTTTTTGTTTATTGGTTATGTGGTAAATTTCTTTGATTCGTTTTTTTGACTATTCTTTTGTCAATTCTATCTTGTGTTAAAAAGCCACGACTCATGTAAATAAAGTATGTCGGATCACATATTACTTTCATTGGTTAAACTAGTACTTTCAGTACGCCCTTAAAATCCGTTTGGACTCCTTGATCAAAATCCTGGATCCTCTCTCAGTATATGTACAAACATCTAATTGCATTGAGCGTTTATTATTATGAAGAAAAAAACAATTTTTCGGAATAATAACATTCTTGATACTAATGTACGTAACTTTCGTGTATGTACATATTTACGTCCATGTGTAAGGAGAGACAGAGACAGAGACACACACATACACACACATACACACGCACACACACACACACACACACACACACACACACACACACAAATAAAATAAAAAAAACAATTTTGAGAAATATATTTATTCTGAAAGGTTGTCAGTTTTTATGTTACACCGAATCGGTGAAATCGGTGAAGTTCGATGTCATTTTGATTGCATAAACTTTTGATCATGAAAAAATAGTTGTTTTGTGTCCTTGTTTTGATTAAATGAGCTTCTAATCAAATTGAAACAACGTATTCATTTGTTTTCTTCTGTAAAAAAAAAAAAAGTTGAAACTTCGTACTTCATTTTTTTTTTCTGTAAAGAAGTTGGATTTCACAAACTTTTGTGAAAAAATAATTTTTTTATACCCTTGTTTTGATAAAATGAACTTTCCATCAAATTGAAGCTACGTATTTATTTTTTGTGAAAAAGTTCAAACTTCGTCAGATTAGACGATTTCGCAGATTCGGCGTAACATGTACTATCATTCTGCTTGTTTGTATGGCCGACCGTTACGCTTTCTAACTATTATCCATTTTTTTTCTTCGATATCTTCTAACACCAATAAAACTTATTGATTTACTTGTTTCAACATATTCTTGCATTTTCCTCCTCTTCTGGTGTTTCGCCGCTTACGGATTGGATTAAAAAAAAAAAGACAAGGAGTCAATTGCTGTGCACAGGAAATAAAGCATGGTGTCTTACAGCAATAAACTTTAAATTCTCCTCATATCTTTCATCTTTTCTCTTTTTCCTTACCATCCAGTCTTGAAATGGGGAGTGTAAGGGTAAGGATGGAAGAGGGTGCTTATGCTTGAATGGGAGCAAAAAACACTTAACCCTCACTATACTATGCATTACTCCGCCATCACAAGTCAGAAGACTAAACGTTGTTGCTATAGTAGTAGTAGCAGTGGTGGTAGTGGTATTAGCAGTAGCAGCAGTAGTAGTAGTAGCAGTAGACAGCGAAAATCAATAATAATCGCATAGATATTAGTTTCATTCTTTTTTGCATGTTATAACTTTAATAAATCATATACTTTGATTGTAGAAATATATATGTGAGAATAATTGTGATATCTCAGTTGTCGACAATTTCCACAGCAACAGTTAGTTTTAATAAGACGTCATAATAATTAGCTTTTTTTTTTGCATCCATCGTTAGATATAAACCTTCCCCAAGATTCGCCAGACCTCTCTATCACGGACATCACGGAGCCAGTACTCTCTGAACTTATTTAGTTTGTCGTGCCGTCTTATATTTTGTAGGCCCCAGTTTTGTATGTGATTTCTGGGGATCTGCGTTATGAGTCGTGATGTCCAGCGGTTGTCAGCCATTCTCACAACATAACCAGCCCATTGCCATTTGCGTTTTTTAGTGGATTCCAAGATACCTTGGACTCCTGTTTTTCCTCTAATATATTGTGCTGTCTGGGGGACCATGGAACGTGCACATGAGAGAATTATGCTCAACATAACATGACGAGATCACAAGACTGCACAGTATATTAATAGGATGTACAGGCGATTAAATTCAAATATATCGGTGTGTTATTAACATCATCTTCAGTATGAATGAGTTGCAAACGATAGTCATTCCAAAAGGAGGAGAATAAAAACGTAAATCTACAAGTATGAAAAATGGAAATGTAAGCAAAGATTAAATTATGCAGGTCTGGTTAGAAATCGTCACGTGACGAACGTCTTCTGTCAAGTGTGTTGTGTTGGGGGAGACAAATTAAAGAAAAATGGGATCAATATATAAGTTACTTCTCTCGCAGTTTGTTGTGTATCGATCACTTGGAGAAATCCGAATTTTCAAAAAGTAAGATTGAATGCTATCCTACACAAACTGAGGGACCAATCCAGCATGAACTTATATTGCAAATTAAACCCCCTACCCAACACAAAACCTTTTTAGTGGGGATTTTTTTAAAACTTTTTTTTCTAGACATATAAAGGAAGTAATGTTGAAATTTTATCCCTCAAGCTCCATCAGTGTGGCCTTTACATATGATACATACATGCATAGGCAGACAGCCAGACCAACTGAATAAATAAAGAAACCTATGTTGGTAGTTTTGTTGACAGTTTTGCTTGACGGTTTCAGAGAAATGAAATTCCGATGCATTTCTTAGTGGTTCAAGCGAAAAGGAAAACATATTCATTTAGACAGATACGTACATACATACATACATACATACTATAATACATACATACATACATATATACATACATACATATATACATACATATATACATACATACATATATACATACATACATATATACATACATACATATATACATACATATATACACACATATATACATACATGCATACATACATACATATATACATACATACATATATACATACATAAATACATACATATATACATAAACACATACATACATATATACATACATATATGCATACATATATACATATATACATACATACATATATACATACATACATACATATATACGTACATACATATATACATACATTCATACATATATATATACATATATACATACATATATACATACATACATACATAAATTCATACATACATACATACGTACGTACATACATATATACATACATACATACATTCATACATATATACATACATACATACATACATATATACATACATTCATACATACATACATACATATATACATACGTACATACGTACGTACATACATACATACATACATAAATTTCATAAAAATATATGACATGGGTAAATATAAAGTAACTGACAACGATAAAAACGCAATTGACAGACAGATATATACGAACGAGCTGATACACACACACACACACACACACACACACACACACACACACACACACACATATGCAGTGAGAGAGAGAGAGGGGGGGGATATTAACAGATTGAGATAGATGGATACACATGGGCAGACTGAGATAGATAGATAGATAGATAGATAGATAGATAGATAGATAGATCGATTGATCGATAGATAGATAGATAGATAGATAGGTTGGTAGATAGATATGATCAGAATGCGATAGATAGACAAACACGAAGAGACAAGAATTGATACGAACAGATGTTGCGTATGAAGGTTCCAGGAAGATTTGTCTACAACAATATGTCTGAATCAATTTATCTACGATTACAATTCAACTACAAAAATATAACTACACATACAATTTACCTACAATAATTTATCTCCAAATTTAATTAGGCTTCAATTATTTATGTACAAATAAGATTTAAGTATAATAATTTATCTACTGATACAAATTGGTTACAATAATTTATGCACAGATGCAATATATCAACAATAACCTCTCTCTCTCTCTCTCTCTCTCTCTCTCTCTCTCTCTCTCTCTATATATATATATATATATATATATATATATATATATATATATATATATATATATATATCCTTCATGAAATATGACAGACAGGGAGCATCTTTTCAATACTTTAGTAACCTTTTTTTGCTTTCGTACAGGTAAACGAATCTTTGGTTTCAATGAACAGAGATGTTGTCCAAACGTTTAGGCGCTTTATATATAGATATCATTTACCTACAAGAGTATTTGAGAACAATTTACCGAATACAGACACATACATACTGGCATACATATGTACACAAATGTATACACATACACCTACACTGATATACATACATACAATCAAGAGTAAAGTTATAGTCAGGAGTCAGGTATTAAGGCCAGCATTACTGACTGAATAGGGTTATTGTATGTGTTACGCAAATGAATTTTAATGATTTTACTATAGAAGTGCATTGAAAATCAGAAAGAAAGGTATTGTCAGAGGTCAGGAATAACTGATAGAATATGGCTATTATTTGTATGAAGATGGTGCAATAGATCTGTAGTCTGACACGTAGTTATCAGCTGAATTTTGATTTGAAATCTTTACTGTATATTGTTCCATCAATGTGATTATTATTCACCACTGAATTAAGTGTCTTGTCAAAGGGATCATGCCGAAAGATAGAAACCTGAATAAAACAATATCATATAATGCTTGTAAGTTAAATAATTACAACTTGCTCCAACCGTCACGTCTCAGAACATCGTGGAAGTTATCTTCTGGGTATGTATGCAACTGTACGGCCCAGTCACATTATCTATCTGATAAGCTGTACACAAACACTCACTGGGCCTCAGCTGCTACGGAGTCTATATCGAATCTATCCGGGCAGCAGCAAGGAAAACCCGGACACTGAAAGAAAAAAAGGAAGGCAGGAGATGAGAAGGAAGTAAGGAATGAATGAAGATGAGAAAGAAGATAAATCTGTTTCGCTATTGATTTCAATAAAGTAATGAAAAGAAATTTTTTTCTAAAACTTTTTTCTATGTCATATCACTGCCAACAGCCGTCTTTGGGGTTACGAAAGGGCGACACCAACATCATCCAATTATTTCTCAGCAAGGGAATATCATTTTGAAGAAATATATTCTCCAGCTCTTGATCAGACGGTTTCGGAAATGAGATACAGAATCGAAGGTAAAGTTCAAGACACTTTGGTTGTTTTGCAGCATGTCCTTATTCTTAGCATTCGAAAGCGAAAGCGCGATTTAATTAGCTTCAGAGGCTTATGGTCTGGAAACAGATCTTGTGAACCCGAAGCGGAAAATTCTCATGGGTATAGAATTTTCAAATGAAGAAAGGCCCTCAAGCTTTGTTGAAACTCTTCAATCGCCCCACAAGAATGACATTTTCAACTTCTTCCCCAATTATGGAAAGCTAGCTTGTACATGTTTTTTTTTCAACAATCCCCGTGAGACCGCCCTCCGCCTTCTGAGTGCAGTTTCAACTGTCGGTAGAGAATTCTTGCTTATTTGCTTTCTTCTATGACAGAAGAAATGTTTTCACACTTGGTCTTAATCTACTGTAATCGACATATTTATAATAAAGTGTTACAAAATGATTTGGACATTATTGCAGATCCTTTTGGTAAACGTGGTGAAAGTGAAAATATATTACTGTGTGATCATGAAATTGTTCTAAATTATATGGTACATAAAAACAATGATGATATACATATATATGTATATAGATTACTGTGTCACCCACAGAGAGCTGTTTCGATGTATTACATCTCTTCAGTGTGGCTATAGACTTTCCATTATCCCATCCAATGCTGCGAGGCAGAATTGAAACCTTCACTTCAGACCTGCAAGCCGATATCCTACCTTTGAACAACGCAACTTGACAATCAGTAAAGCTGAATTTGAGAGATATATTTATTTACTCAAAAATCCCTCATCCACCAGAGAGCTCTATTCCTATGGAAGAGCATTGCATATATATATATATATATATATATATATATATATATTTATATGTATATATATATTTATATTTATTTATATTTATATATATATATATTTATATTTATTTATATTTATATATATATATATATTTATATTTATATATATATATATATATATTTATATTTATATTTATATTTATATATAGATATATATATAGATATATAGATATATGCACGCGAGAGTGATCTCTATCTGTCTCTGCACGTGTGTAAGGTGGCATATATTACGTGTGTGAGACAATTCAGGTTTATCTTGAGCGAGCTGAAATCTATTATATCAGAAGAATCCGTTTGTGAGGCAATCCAAAGAGATAATTCCCAGTTGACGGCACATATTGACAGCAACACTACAGTGTAATAAACTCTTAACCACTGCTAGATCTACAATTAGCTTTTGGGTACAATGAGATCATCAGGTTGTAACTAAGACATCTTGAGCTTCCAGACTCAACTTCGTATTGATTTGCATTTAAGTGTATTTGATACTAGGATTTAGTAATTCAATAAACTCTCTTGTCTTTTTGTTGAATAATTATAAACATATTTACTGCTCTGATCATTGTATTGATACGTATGTTTTTAATTACGTATGCATCTAAAATACATACCCGAGTCTTTGTGTATCTGTGTGTATGCATGTTTGTCTGTCACACTATAAAAAGGACCTAAACATGTGTTCAGCCCAACTAGATTCGGCATGCCTGGTCAATGGACTTAGTGATTGGGAAGGGGTTTTTTTTTAGAAAGAGAAAAATACATTTGAATGGTTTTAGGAAGAGTTTCTATTTAAAATGAAAATATAATGTCTGAGAGGAACTTACTTTCCGCCCATATACATATCTTTGTGTGTTTTAAACATTTTAGAGGGGTTTTGGTGGCTCTATTTATAAAGTAATTCTACTTCTAAACTGCACCCTTACTTTCAATTCAATATATATATATATATATATATATATATATATATATATATATATATATATATATATTAATACACACTCACACAGCACACACCACTGATGATGGGAAGAATCCCGAAACATGTATGGACAATTGACATATAAGGATTAATAAACCTTACCACCAAACACTTCACTCCCGAGTCTGTCTCACTCTCTAAAGTACACATTATATATATATATATATATATATATATATATATATATATATATATATATAGTTTCCAACTGCTCCTTTTTGGAAGTTTAAAAGATATTGAAAGGGTAGTTATATTGAATTGATATAATTTATTTCGAATGCTCAATATCTACATGAAGACGTCTGTCATGGTCTCTCTATATGGTATATATATATATATATATATATATATATATATATATATATATATATATAGAGAGAGAGAGAGAGAGAGAGAGAGGGAGAGAGAGAGATAGATAGATAGATAGATAAATAAATAGATAGATAGATAGATATGCCCCGTGGACCATCTCACGTTTTTCGAAATATCCGTCCAGTAAACCGTTGAAAGGTTTCACTCACCGCATTTGGGGATCGATTTCAAAATTGTCCAATGAACAAGTGGAAAGAGAAGAGACTCGGGAGGAGATAAGGACGGAAGATTGTTTCTCAATAAAATTATGATCATTATTTGGATTAAAGTCCCGAAACCTCGAGACGGCCAAAGTGATTTATATTCTTCGTAATCGTCATCATCCTCATCATCATCATCTTTTTTAGCGTCCGTCGTTGGACATAGACCTCCCTCAAGAATTACCAGGCATCTCTATCACGGGCGTTGCGGAACCAGTATTTTCTAAACTTGTTTAGTTCGTCACGCCATCTCGTTTTCTGCCAGCTACAGTTTCGCATTTGATCCTTTTGTGAGATGTTATGCCCGGCGGTTGTCTGCCATTCTTGCAACATGACCAGCCCATTATCATTTGTGTTTTATAATCGATTCTATACTCTTGTTTTCTTTCTCTAATATACTGTGCCGCCTTACAATATCTCCACATGATGTTAAGCATGATTTTCTACTGTGCCACGTTTCGAGACAATCTTTTGGTTTGGTCCCATTTTTCAAAGGTGACTATCGGGAGGAAGTGTTGGTTACTTCCCCTTATTTTAGAGACTAATGAGATTTTCTTGTTTTCAAAGAGTTCACATTCTATACATTCCGTCTTAAGAGTAAAAAGACAGCGGTTTTCCCCGCTTTTCGAAAGTAGAGCCTTCCTATAATAAAAAGCCTTTTGTAAGCCAAGATGGCGTCAAGCGAAGAAGCAACCATCAATAATTCTATGGGTAAATCTCTTGACCGTTTCCAGATCTCAGAAATCCATGCTAAAGTCCGTAGTTCACTGTTTGGACAGTGATCATTCATCTTATGCAAACCTTTCCTCTTTTCATAACCAATGCCAGGGAAAACCCTGAAATAACTAGTGTCATATAGCCTTATTCCTGGTCAAGGCTTCGGAAAGAAACTGAGGGTAATTTTGAACTAGTTCCCTCAAAACGTGGCATACATTTAAATTTTATTATTTATATTTTCCAAATCTGTAAACTAACTAGGGGTAATTTTTTGCAGATTAGTTTGTGTTTCATTTTCAAGAGATCTGTTAACATTCGCCGGTATGATCTTCAAGACAAACTAATCGTTTCTTTTTGATTCGTTACGAATGATTCAAGATGTTCGTCATTTCGGCTTGCTGAAGGTCGGCCAGATCGTGGTTGGTCTTCATGTGACATTTCTGCACATTTTAAATGCGAATTTCTTCTCGCACACTTGTGTTTATCCGAAAGCTTCCTCCTGAAAAGCATATCGAAGCATTACAAAAGTTCCTGTTGCAGTTTTCTCCAAAAGGAAATTAAACTTTCACTCAAACCCTCTCACCGTTTTTTTTTTTTTGATCAGCGATCGCAAAAATTGCTAAACGTACTTGCTAACAACAGAAAAAGCCAGAGACAAATCAGTCAGACCAGAATCACGCCACATAGCAAAGTATAGTATCGACTCGTGACACCTAGCAGCGTAACATGCGATTTTGTCCCGTTCGTGCACTGAGTTCGAATTCCCCTTTTTTTTCTTCTTTTTTTTTGGGGGGGGGGTACAAGCTCATATCCTTCATCTTATCGGAACCTTTCCTCTCGTTATTATTAAACTATGTTCATAAGACAGACCTCATCGACTACCTCACGTTTTTCGAAATATCCGACAGGTAATCCATTGGAAGGTTTCAACCACCGCATTTGGCGAATCGATTTAAAAATTGTCCAATGAACAAGTAGAAAGCTAAGAAGGCCAGGGGAAAACGAGACCGGATGATTTTCTCTCGATGAAATCTCCCAAGGACACTGACAAATCTAATTGTTGGGGGACATGCGGCACGATCATTATTTTGTCTAAAGTTAGCAATTTGATGTAACAGAAAGAACTAAGATAGAAAAAGATCAACGTGGCCTACAGTACAGACCCAAGTAAAAAATATCAAAAAAATAATCAAGAAGCAAAAATGGAGATGGGATGGACATTTAGCATACTGAATAAGAGATGGTGAAAAAGGGTTAACAGATCGGTACCCTAAACATGGAAAACACAGTAGGAGAAGACCAGATATGAGATGGGGTGACGAGATAAAAAGGTTTGCAGGTGAGACGTGACTGAGGCTTGCACAGTCAGGGTCGATATGGAAGGAGCTGGGTGTGGCCTTTGTCTAGCAGTGGACATGATGGCTGCTGCTGCTGCTGCTGCTACCGATGATTAGCTGTCACACTATCAGTTCTTTCAGCGTGCGTGGTACAAGCAAAATCAATTGCTTATCTTTCTTGTGAAATGTTATCGGAATATTCAAGTCACTTGTTCAGGGGCGCTCTTCTCACTTCGTTTTAGATATCTGCAAAGCAGGTCTGCTAAGTCGCTTGATTGGAACTGTCATATGACTAACATCTTTTGGCATCATGCTGTGTTGGGGTGATCAACTAAAAACATGAAAAAGGGGATATATGAATGAGTTACTTCTCTTCTAGCCGTGAACACTAAAAAAAAATATCCAAATTCAAGAAAAAAAAATAAGCGTGAACGCTGTCGAACATAAACTGGGGGCCAATGTAGCATAAACTTCCGTTGTAAATTGAATCTTCTACTGAAAACCTGTTTTTATTATCTAAGAGAGGAGATAAAACTGCTGGGATGGTTGTGAAGATGTTGTGTGGATATTCATGTTTAATTTGACTCGTTATTATTATTATTATTATTATTATTATTATTATTATTATTATTATTATTATTATTATTTCACGCCAGTTACTTGGCAATCATCGCTGGAGATTGAGTGACAGCAAGTCACCTTAAGTCTTCTCAAGTCTCCAGCCTCCCTCTTCACTCTCTCACAATCCACAGCAGTGCTGGGATTTACAGTTTCACACCAGTTGCCCGGTGGTTATCGCTGGAAGCTGTGACAGCAAGTCTCCTCAGATCTCCAGCCTTCCCCTCATATCTTCCTCAACTACAGCTCCGTGGTTTGTAGCGCCTCTACCATACCCATTTTTTGTTGTTGTTAGGCCATTGCTAACAGCCGGGGGTCGTATATCTCATATTTCTAGCACTCTCCTCAGTATCCGTGCAGTTCCTAGTAGTGATATGATCTGTATAGTTTCAACCCATCCTTTTATCCCCAGTTCTCCCAATCTCACTTACAATGTGTTTGACACGGTTCCGGGTGCACCAGCTATTACTGGTAATACCTTGACTCATATTCCACACCTTCTTCAGATCCCTGGCCAGGTACTGGTATTTTCCCAGCTTTTCACACTTTCCTATTTACTCCGGGATATGCAGGCACGACCACGTCTATAATTTGGTAGATTCTCCTTTTCTTGTCCACGACTACCAGGTCTGGTCTCCTTGCTTGGGCGGGGGACTTAGTTTGAATTTCAAAGTCCCAAAGTAATTCGTGGTTTCCAATCTCCAGGGCTGTATTTAGTTTGGGCTGGTACCACTTTTCCGCATGGTTGAATCCAACTCGTTTGCTCAGTTCTCAATGTATCACTGTTGCTACCCTATCATGAATGTGTTCACCGGTTATGTGGTTTATGGTCTCATCCCTTTTCCCACGTAGGTAACATTTGCTGTTTGTCTGGGTTTTGTCGATTTTTGCTTCTATATAGTTTGTCCTGATACATTTGTTTTGGTGCTATCATGATGAGCGATTCTATTTCTCTCTACAGGCTTCCTTTACATAGCCATGTCCATGATCTCTCGTCAGTGACATTTTGTATCTGTCTTTTGAATTCTCTGTATAGTTTTTTTTATGTTCCCTTTTTCTTTCTTTGTTTGCTGTGCTGCTTCTTCGTTTGCCACTCTTTTGTTGTTCGTTGGGATGCTGGTCATCTCTAGGGTGTAAGGCCTTGTGCATTATCAGAAGCTTTCTTATTCGCTGATCCATTGATTGGATTTTTTCTTTCGTCTATCCAAATATTAATGTTCAATTTGACACATTATTATTATTATTATTATTATTATTATTATTATTATTATTATTATTATTATTATTATTATTATTATTATTACTATTATTATTATCATTATTATTATTTGGAATCTCACACCAGTTGCCTGGTGGTAACCGCTGGAGTTTGAGTGACAGCAAGTCTCCTCTAGTCTCCAGCCCTCCTCTCCTAGTACTCATAGGTCGCAGTAATTCTGCGATTTACAGTTTCACACCGGTTGCCCAGTGGTTATCGCTGAAGGCTGAGTGACAATAAGTTTCCTCAGGTCTTCAGCTAACGTCTCCTCCCTTTTTCACCTATTATGTCAGGGCTAAAATAAGTTGCAGTTTTTATATCTCTAGCACCTTCCTCAGTATCCGTGCAGTTCCCAGCAGTGCTGTGGTCTGTACGGTCTCAATCCTTCCCCTAATCCCGATCTCCTCCAGTCTCACCCTCAGCGTTTTGGGGACTGTTCCTAGTGCACATTATTATTATTATTATTATTGCTATTATGTCAATCAACGCTCAAAAAGAAGGACCTCAGACAGGCAGTGTTTTCTCAGTGTGTGTACCGTGCCTAAAAGGGCCGACATTTGCAGGGTACGAAGATCGTGCTTGACTTACAATCGGTCTGAAAAATTCTTCACACCTAAGGAATAGAACCAAGCGCTCAAAATATCCTTAGGATAACCCTAACCTTACGTTCTAACCGACCCCACAGTCTCGTCGTCACTTAATTTTCTCACTCAGAATATTTGTTGATCTTTTCAGTTTCTTTCATTGCTATGTTTTGGTCGGGTAGGATCGCCACATCAACTTAATGAACATACCCCAACGGTACAAAATGACAATATTTTGTAGACTCGGTATTTTTGAAAGTTGTTGTCCTAACATTTGGTTTGCCTTGTCCTTCCATTATTCGGACTATATCAGACTCGTACCAGTTTTAAAATATATTGTAATTAAATTTTCTACACAGATACTTGTGTTAAATGGTGTGGACTGTGAGTTGAATAGAGCGTACATTCTCTCACTGACCACTTTTTTTTCGGTAGAGTGAATACTGCATAAATGGAGGAGTTCGGTCAAGAAATCACGGAACCTTGGGCCTCGAATCTCACTTTGGTTCGAAGTTTCGAACAGAGCCTCGTTCTGGAAGCAGAAATCGTACATGATTGTGAACAGGAATGAGAGGGGGGTCATTGATGAATGAAGCATAGTGAACCAGATTTATGGCTCAAATGACTAGAAGTTTTTTGCAACTCTGTGCGATCAGAGAAAAATAAGGACACAAATATATATTCATACAATAATCGGCCAACCAGAATTATGCAGATATGATATAGATTACAGGGAAAATAGCAGATATAATAGTCACTGAATGGGCACTAAATCTCCCCACATGGTCAATAGATAGACACTACGCCTCTCAGTCGCCATAGATTTTACCACAACGTCTTAAGCAATAAAGCAATTAGATGTTCTTTTTGAATTTCTAATTACTTGAGTTTTGTCAAGGGTAAATCCTGAACATCGCATATCGTAAAGAAGGTCTTGATCGATGTCTTGCTGTTATTAGAAATCGTCATCCAAAACTGTCAGCAGAGTCAGCATAGTTTTTTTTTCCAGTTTTTAAGTGATTCTATCTCGCTGGCTGTCTATGTATGCATTACGCGTACACGCTGCATCAATTGAACTAGCGGGCTGGAAATTGGAATTTTACCTCTTATTATGTCAGGAGAAAGTTCTTTGTTTTTTTTTTAATCCCCACCCCCGGAAGAAAAAACAGCCTCAGTTACTCATGTGGTCTCTGGGGATCCATGCTGTAAGACGTGATGTCTATTCTTGCAACTTGACAAGCCCATCGCTATTTGAGTTTTCTAATAGTTTCTATGATATCTCGGACTCCTGTCTTCCTTCTAATATACTGTGCTATCTTGTAATCTCTCGATGTGTGGTTGAGCTTGATTCTTTTCAGTTTGAGGGCCAGTTTCTTGGTTAGGTTCCATGTTTCAGCTCCATAAGTGACTATCAGGAGGATGCATTTGTTGTATTTTAGGACTAATGGGATTTTCTTGTTTTTGAAGATTGAGTTTGCTCTGGCAAAGGCTTGCCATCTTAGAGTGATTCTTTGCTTAATTTTCTCTTAAATCTGAAGGTTTCATGGAGATTCGTTGTCCTACGTAGATGTAGTGGTCTACTTTCTCCAGTTTTGTGTCTTCGATTTTGATCGTTGTGTGTTTATTTCTGACGTGATTGCTGCACATCGCCTTTGTTTTGCCGAAATTCATGTGATGGCCAACATTTTCGTTCTTCACTCAGGTCACACAGCATTTGTTGGAAGTCGTGGAGGTTCTCTGCAAAAAGGATGACGTCGTCTACAAATCTCAGGTTGCTCAGATATTCGTCGTCTATTCTGATTCCTTTATTTTCCCAGTCTGTTTCGAAAAATCATCTCGATGCAGGCTGTGAAAAACTTGAGTGAACAGGTATCACCTTGTACCCTTTTTTTGGAGCTAAAAAGGCTCTGAGTCTTTATGTAGTCTGCTATGACTATATACACGATGGAGTACTTTGGTGTATACAGGGTATAAACCTTGTACAGTGATAGCCTCAGTGACCATGGAAATTTTCATCTAGTCGAAGGCCTTCTCGAAATCGATAAATACTACAGCGAGTGGCATTTTTTATTCTGCTGCTTTCTCCTATAGTTGATCTATTAAATAGAGATGTTCCATGGACGAGTAACTTCATCTAAAGCCAGGTTGCTCCCGTAGTTGGTTTTCATCTAGCATTTTGGTGATTTGGTTGGTGATGATGTATGAAATGTTTGTAGATGCAGTTGAGTAGATTTCTTTGTCTGTAATTGTCAAGACCTCTCGGCTTCCTTTTTATATAACAGCATAATGGTTGCAATGTTCCAATCTTCCAGGACTTTGCTTTGCTTTAAGCATAAGTTGAATAGAATAGCTAGTTTCCTAATGATGATCTTAACAGCTTTTTTGAGTAGGTTGACAGTGATGTCCTCAGTATCCGTGCAGTTCCTAGTAGTGCTGTGGTCTGTACGGTCTCAATCCTTCCCCTAATCCCGATCTCCTCCAGTCTCACACTCAGCGTTTTGGGGACAGTTCCTAGTGCGCCCACTATGACCGGTACTACCCTGGTTTTCATGTTCCACATCTTCCATAATTCTCTTGCTAGGTCCTGGTATTTTTCCCGTTTTTCACTCTCCTTCTTTTTTACTCTATGGTTTGCTCGTACAGCAACGTCTACTATTTGGCAGGCATTCCTTTTTTTGTCTACAATTACCAAGTCCGGTCTTCTTACCTGGATGAGGTGGCAAGTTTTGATGTCAGAGTCCCAGAGTAGTTTGTGTTTGTCATTCTCCAAAACTGCCTCTGGCTTGTGCTGATACCACTTTTCCACATGGTTGAATCCCATTTGTTTGCTTAGTTCCCAGAGTATCATCGTTGCTACTCTATCGTGTCTATGCTTATTATTATTTGCATTTCACACCGGTTGCCTGGTAGTAACCGCTGGGGACTGAGTGACACCCCTCTTTACACTCTAACAGTCCACAGGAGTGCTGTGGATTACGGTTCAGCACCAGTTGCCTAGTGGTTAGTGTTTTGAGGCTATGACAGTAAGTTTCTTCAGGTCTCCAACCCTCCTCTCACGTCGTCCTCACCAGTCACGGCAGCGCAGTGGTTTGCACAGTCCACACCATGCCTTTTTCCAGGCTATTAAGTCATTGCTATCAGCTGGGGATCGTGGGTATGATATTTCCAGTACTCTCCTCAGTATCCTTGCAGTTCCTAATAGTGCTGTGGTCTGTAAAGTCTCAATACTTCCTCTCATCCCCAGTTTCCCCAATATCGTTTTTAGTGTCTTTGGTACGCTTCTGTTTGCACTTACTATCACTGGTACTACCCTGACTTTTTTCTTCTTCTTCTTCTTCTTCTTCTTCTTCTTATTTTTATTATTATTATTATTATTATTATTATTATCATCATTATTATTATCATTATTATTCACTTATTAGTATTTATAGTTGTCTTTCTCTTCTTTTGCTTGTTTATCGTTTTTGTAAAGCTTTTGACAGTTAGGAATTATCGCAATTCGAAAATTGCTTCTTAAAAATAAATGTTTAGAAATTTTCAGTTTATTTAATTTATGAGTTTTCATCTTACGCTGAATTGACTTCCGCCTGCATTTGCGTAAAAGTCAATATAATAAGTGATACATCTAATTTTGACAAGTTTGCAATTTCTTCTAAATTGAATGTAACAGTCGATTTGGGGTTGGTTTTTTTTGTTTTTTTTTTTTTCAAGATTAGTTCAGGATAGCAACGAGGTTGAGTATCATTTATCTGAAATGCTTGAAATCAGAAGAGTTTCGCTTTTTGGATTATTTTCGGAAGTCAGAATATCTGCATATGAATAATGAGATGAATTTGGGACGATGGCCTATTGTGTAAGGGGAGTTATCTTGGGGTTTTAATTCATATAGTGCAACTGATAAATGAAAACTAAAATAAATAGATTAATAAGTAAATAAACCATCTAAATGAATAGATATATGTAATCCTGGCGCTGACGATAATTAGTTTTGTTTTGGTTTGATTGGAGCATTTTCCGTCTTAACGTGTTGATGTAATGTAAATTTAATATTACGTTTCTAAAGAATTAAACAGAGATAACCAAACCTTTTCCATAATGAAAATGAATTAGATGTCTTGAAATTAGCCTTGTCTCTCATCTTTGAATCATATTGCAGTGAGGTCAGATGCGAAATTTTCGACTTGTGACGTCATGTTGACTCTTGAAAAGTTTCAGATTTTGGAGTTTCGAATAAGGGGTGCTCAACATGTACAAGCGGGCCAAGAGATTCTTCTTGGATGAAAATGATCGTTGCCGCTCGACACAGCCATGTGTCTATCCATGGAGCAGTTTGTGTTTGCGTGTTTAAGAAAAGACCGGACGGCGTGGCCAGTCCGTTCTTAAACACACGCTGCGACTAACTTGGCCAGATACTCTTTTAATTGGCGGCAGAGCATAGGCGGAGACAATCGTGTTGTGGCATACGGAATCTGGTATTCCAAGACGGTCGCCCATCTGGGTCAATGACCAAGCTCGAAGTCGCTCAATTTCGGTGATCTTACGAGAACCGTTGTATTCAATGTGGTTGAGCCATTCATGTGTACGCAATATGATTAACATGTTTGTACAATAAACAAAATTTCTATTCGGACAATTTCAACTGATCGTCGATGGAATCACAACTTTTTGGCCGATTTCATTTGTAGGGTCTTCTCCAGATATAAAATGTAATTCAGTAGTTGAAAGCAAAAAAAAAAAAGCTGTCAAACAAAAATTTAAATGTAAACTCCAACCGTTTTTTGTTTTTTTTTTTTTTTGTTTCTTTTTATTTGAACTAACAGAAAAACAGACCGATAGGAAGGACTTTCTTTCGTTACGAATATTACATTTTGCCCGTGAAGAGAGGTGTAGAGATGAGTCGACCAGAACGTCATGGCTGTATTGAAGATGAGAGGAAGAGTTTAAGTTGCCCGAACTTGGTGCGTTAGTGACCCTTCTCAAAGTTATAGACAATATATCTGCACGAGAATAACGTATGAAAACGTGAATTAAGGTACTGTATTATCCTGTCGTTAACGTTTGCTACTCCAACGAAGACGAATCCAAGGACGTACTCGAAACGAAACACAAGCATCTGCCAATTATAGAAACAATATTATAGCATCAAATATTTCTTCCAGTAAATTCCAATGGTAAGCGTCTAAGTGACATCAGCAAATGATCAGAAACCGTCAACCAAAACTGTCTCTAAAACTGTCAACATAGATTTCTTCAGTTTTTAAGTTGGCTGACAGGCTATCTATCAATGTATGTTTCAAGCGTGAAAACTGCATCGATGGAGCTAAAAGGCTGAAAATGTAAATATTCACGTCTTGTTTGGTCTTAAAAAAAACGTTTTCATTTTTCAACCCCCCCCCCAAAGTTTTAAGTGAGGTGTTCAATAGATTCCTTAGTTTGTGTACGATAGCGATCAAGCTTCTTTTTTTTTCTCTCATCTAAATTTAGACATTTTAGTGATCACCAGCCAACAAAAGGTGAAAGGAGTAATCTATTAATTGATCACCTTTTTTCTCAACTTTTTTTAACTGATCGAATCCAACACAGCATGCTGCCAAAAGACGTTTTATTCAGGCATAAAATTCATCGTCTCAAAAGGAGCATCCTTGTCTCCGTTGACCCCGAAGTTATCGCTGGGGTTCGAGTGTCTGTAAGATTTCTCGAATATCCATCACTTTCCCTCGTAGACCCTAGCGATGCACTGGACAGTCTTGATTCTTCCTCAAATTCCTATTTCATTTAATCTCGCCTCCAGCGTTCCAAATGTATAATCTATAATGAGTACGACACTAACCTTCATATTCCTCACTTTTCTCCCGGGCAAAGTTCTGGTATTTTCCCAAATTTTCGCTTTCTCTTGTTATCACTGTCAACGAAGTTGGAGAGATAAATGTATTCAGTCGTTTTTGTGTTTCCGTCTGTCCATCTTTTTGTTTTCTTATCTTTCTGTCTTCCAGTCTGTCTGCCTGTCAGTCAGTCTGTCCACAAGATATTTCCAAACGTACTCAATGATTTTCAACGAAATCTTTTTGGACGGATGGATGATGTTTCAAGAGTGGAGTGAGTGATTAAATCTTGGGGCTGATCCACGCACAATTACCCCCGCTTCGAAAATGGCATTGGCAGGGGTAGTTTTTCGTTTTCACCCTGGGATTCGATGGACAGACACTGTCACGATTCGGTAGACCTTCTTTTCCTTTTTTTTGGACTATCTGATCAGATCCGATTTCATGAACTTGTATGTTCGTACGGGTTGTCTGGTGGGTATCACTGGAGTTTGAGTGGCGGCAAGTCACTTGAAATCTCCAGCACTTTCCTCAGTATCCCCACAGATCCTAGTTACACCATGTTCTAGACTGTCTTGACTGTTCCTCGACTCTTCATCAAGCGACAGCACTCCTCACATCCTAATTGTTTTCATTGACTTCAACACTACTGAGATCTGTTTTCTCTCAATTCTTTGATTGTAATACTTCCATTCCATGGCAAGATTCTTTAGGGAAACTCTGTTATTGCAGACCCTCAACCAAAACCGTCAACCTGGGTTTCTTCAGTTTTTAAGCTTGTCTGGCTGGCTACATACGTATATATATGCATATATCGCACGTACAGGTGGCATCAATAAAGTTAGACGTCCGAAAATTTGAACATTCACTCCTTATTATGAACTTCTATGACCACCTTAATAGTTTTTTTTTAGTAGAGATGCCAATTTGCAATGTACCTTTATCCTAAATTGGTCCTCCATTTTTTATCCGGCAGCTTACGCTTGTCTTTTGAGAATTCAGTCCTTTTTGTGATCATAACCTCGACATCCCTTTTTTTTTCAATTTTTTAACTGATTGCCCCAAATACGACATGCTGGCAAAAGATGTTGGTCACGTGACAGTTTCTTTTGAGCGAACAAGCAAACTTTATTTATTCGTGTCAGAGGATTAAGACACACCACATATACGTAGGTAGACGTGAATAAATGCATTAATATTATATCATCGTCTGAAATCATTAGAAGTGCTTTACTTTGTCTGCATGAAACGACTTTATGATGAAATTGATGGGTTGTCTTGAATTAGGAGGATTGACTTGAAATCTTGATAGGCTATTAATTTTGTATATTGATTTGAATACTCTATTCTGTATTGTGTATGATACATTTTAGAAATGTTTATTTCGTCCGAGCCGCTTAAGGCATAGACAAAGATAAAGAAGTGGGTAACCTGATGGTTAACAACACGACCAGGACAGTATGCATCAACTCTGCACTGATATCCGTTGGGAAATGCACAAACCCACTGCTTCTGTCATTTAGCCAAATCTAAGAGGGACGGTCGCACTCTGTGGGATCCAAATTAGACTAGTAACTAGACCCAAGAATGTATAGGTGGCACATCTTGGTGAATAGCAGGACAATTGGAGCTCTTTAGTTCTGTAAGGTAGTCCGTCTTGGGCGTCGAGCTTGCACGCTGGTCCCGTAAATAAACCTGCAATTACTACAATCAACGATTGAGATTGAGTCTTCATTGTTCGTTCGAGGAATGGAGACACAAACCATTGAGTGACGCGGGAAACAATTGACCTGAGTCAAAGGATGAAGAGAAGGTATATTTGTAGAAATATATATCCACATATACATTATTATTAACCAATGTATTCCGCCCTAAAAGAAATTGCAATAGAAAATATACCAATGAATTAAACTTATGAAAACTCTCAAGATGATAAGTAACATCTCCCATTCTTTTTTTACGTATAAATTTGCATTACCATGCTAGTATACTTTCATGTATCCCATACTTTTATTTATAAAAATCTGAGTTATATTAAAGCATAAATTGGTTAATAGTGACTTTAAAGGATTTCGGACAACTTAAGACTACTACATCTTATACTACTAGTGTCAATAAACAAACAATATTATGCGTTTGCAGATCGGAAAAGAAAATAATACAGCTATTTGACTATATCGAACGATTCATGGTGGTTGAGCTTTCGTAGCGTAATTGGTAAAGCATCGTCACTGTAAGACATAATCCCAAGGATAAATAGTGAAGTTCATCCTGAGTGAAATGGAAAGCTAAAGTAAAACGAACTTAAGGAGATAAAAATCTATTCGAGGTCAACATAAAGGGAGGTAACTTCCAAAGTGACTTACTATCCTTAGGACTATTTGTCATCGCAGTGATGCCACCATTAATATTTCATCTTCATAACAGGTGTCTGGTGGTTGTTGCTGGATATTGAGTGTTAGCGGATGAATACGACCGTGTCCGTCTTCCCATCTGTCCATTTGTTTGTTCACACGATATCTCCGAAAGTTCGCCATGGATTTCAATGGAAATCTGTGATAGGGTGGACAATGGGCCAGGAAAGAACTGATTGAATTTTAGGAAGAATCTACGAACAGTTACCCCCTTCTGTCGTATTTTCTGATAACATAATATCGCCAAAATTTCATATCTGTTCAGACGATATCCCCAAAATTTTTCGATGAATTTTTATTACATTTTGTGGAAAGGTGAATGGCCTACGGAAGAAGTGATTAAATTTGGATACGGATCCATGTTCAGTTACTTCCCCTGATAGAGGCATTGGCAGAGGTGTGCGCTCTCTGAGTGCCTTCTTGTTATTATCTATATTTCATGCCGTTGGATGTTTGCACTATCTCTGATGGCATCGCTGACATTTATTATTAAATGTATCGTTATTAAAAGTATCATTATCATTAAATTATATCGATATCATCTTTGTATCATTGATAATACATAATCTCAAATAAAGTGATACTTAATAGAATTCATGTGACTTTATGATTCTACAATAATATTTTTATATGATTATTTTATCGTAATGGAATTGGCAAACTTTATCGTTTTCAAAGAATCGAATTAATTGTACCCCAGAAAATTTTCATAATTCCTGAAATGCTCGAACGATAAGTTTATCAAAAGGTTGGCCAGCTCAGAACGGATTCAATTTAATAAGTTTCATGAGAAAATGAATCGCCTGCAATTGATAATAGATTGTTTCTTTTTTTAATAAAAGGAAATAGACATCAGCGACGACCTGGAGAAGATGATTTTTCAACAGTTCTGGTTAATCACACAATCGAAACCGTCATGCAGCATTCTTTGTTGGGATGATCAATTAGAGAAATTTGAAAAAAAGGGATGATCAAAGATCGATTCTCAAGAGGAAGCACAGATAGAAACTAAGGAATCTATCATAAACTTACATTGCAAATTGAAGCTCCCGTAAAAACCTTTGGGTTGGGTATTTTCTATTTCTTGCTCTTATCCATAGATAAATCTGAAGCTTTACTGACATTTTTGCAGTCTTCAAAGTTTGAAGAAAAACAACAAAAAATAAACGAAACATTCGTGAAAAGTAGAGACACGTTTGCAGAGTAGAAACAATGAGACTCAAGTGCGCGGTATCGGTCGAGCCAAGGTCGACTTGAAATAAAAACTCTCGCTGTGCTGTGCTCTGCGGGGCTTTTTAGAGCAGAACAGAAACGACCTCCAACTAATGATAGATGAACTAAACGAAGGAAGCAAAAAAGTCGGCCAACACACGAACTTCAGTAAAAAGCAAAAATCATGTGCAACAATCACATCAAGAATAAGGACATAACCGTTAAAAACGATGATGCTAAACCGAGGGAAATAGACCGCTACATCTACCTAGGACAACGAATCTCAATGAAATCCACGAAAGAAGAAGAAATCAAGCGGAGAACCACCCTTGGATAGCTAGCCTTCGGCAGAGCAAGCTCAACCTTCAAAAACAAGACGATCCCAATAATCCTAAAAAGAAGAGTATACAACCAATGCATCCTCCGATAGTCACTTATGGAGCTGAAACATGGAACTTTACCAAGAGACAGACCTGCAAACTGAGAAGCATGCAGCGTGCGCATGAGAGAATCATGCTCAACCTCACATGGAGAGATCACAAGACAGCACAGTATATCAGAAAGAAAACGGGGACTGAGACATTATAGAATCTATTAGGAAACTCAAATGGCAATGGGCTGGTCATGTTACGAGAATAACAGACAACCGATAGACGTCACGACTCACAACATGGATCCCCAGAGATCAAATGCGAAACCGAGGCCAACAAAATACAAGATGGAGAGATGTATCTGACAAGTTCAGAAAATACTGGTTCTGCAACGCTCTTGATAGAGAGATGTGGTGGATCCTGGGGAAAGACTATGTCTAACGACAGACGTTAAGAGACAGATGACGAAGAAGTAACCGAGACGGCCTTGGCAAAACATGGGTCGGGTCGAGTCGAGTTTTGTTTGACGCTAAACGCAAGTTCTGGTGCGTAGACAACAATCATGAAGAATTATCAGTTTTCAGGACTTTTCAGAATTTTGGATATGAATTCAATTCACCGAGTTTCATTCCTTGATTGACTGATGAACGTTTTGTGACTTGAAATGTCTGGTGTTTAATGAACTTCAAGATTGAAGTCGGCAGCACAAGAATCCAATCAACTGTTAGCATGTATGGATACATATATAAATATAAAATTCTTCACGCACATAGTAATTAGCACTGTGCGTCTGTACTCTGTCACGGAAATGGACGCAAATAAATTATGATGATGTGAAAATAGAATTTTATGCTCTGATGACGATGTAAGAATGCTCAATTAAGAGAATAATCGAAAAAAAGTTATAAAAACAAAAAATGATGAAAATCCGTTTGTGCTCAAGAGAAGAAAAAAATTTTTATAGCAAAAAAATTTTTCCTAAATTATTATTATTATTATTATTATAGATTGCAATGTGTATCAATATATTTCATATTTGCATAATTGATTCTTTAAATCGCAAGTTCGGTAAATGTAAAGCTTAATGTGTATTTTAAAAGATTCACGCGATTCTCTGACGAGATGGTTGCAGCTATCTATTGCGCCGCGGAAACGCAAACTTAAAACCAAATCGTTAGCATAGGGCTGAAAATTTAAACATTTACTTCTCATTATGTCCACAAAAATGATTTTGTTTTTTTTGTTTCTTTCAAATTTGCCCTATAAGTAAGTTTTTTTTTTTTCAATTTTGCTTTTATTCAACACAGACTTTTTAGAGATCAGTTCCAACCAGAAAGGAGAGAGATAATAGCATTTTCATTGATCACCCAATCACAGCATGCTGTCACGTGACGGTTTCTATTGAGTGACTAACCAAACCTTATACAATAAGACTGTATCATAATCGACGTGAATAAATTTTTGAAGGAATATCAAAAATATGTACGTACAACACTGGCTCCGTCTTTTTCTATCCACACAAAATAACGCTCACAAATTTGAATTTTTCGTGGCTCTCGCACTAGTTTACTGAGTGGCCAAAGGTGGTGTTGTGTATTGAACTGTCCCAACCGCTAGTCTATGCAAAGGCGTTCAGTGCACGTCACGCCAGTGAGGCAGGTCTTTTGAAACTCTACGGAGCTCTACGTATTCGGCTGTCCTTCATTTGAACGAGATAGATAGATATGAACAGACTAAGATGTATGGATAAACAAGAAGATAAAGAAAGAAAGATAGATAAATAGATAGATAGATAGATAGATAGATATAAACTGAGATAGATGTTTAGATATGAACAGAGATAGGTAGATAGATAGAAATACAATGACTAATAACAAATACAATGATATATATATATATATATATATATATATATATATATATATATATATATATATATATATATATATACACACACACACATATATATATATATATATATATATATATATATATATATATATATATATATATATAGGTTGAACAGAAGGTAAAGATCCAGTTTTGTATTATAGTTACATCATAAATAGAGCCCCTGCCCTCTCTATATGTATGTATATATATATATATATATATATATATATATATATATATAGATAGATAGATAGATAGATAGATAGATAGATTGATAGATAGATGTGGACAGATATAGATAGATATATAGAAAGAGAGAAACAAAGACTGACTGAGAGTGAGATACAAAGAGAGTTGGGGAGAGACAGAGGTAGATAGATTTTTTTGCAGCTGATGAGATTTCGTCTGTTCGATCGATTTTGATCTCTGTTTATATCCATCGTAATTAATACAGACAAAACTCCATTCAATAATAACAATAAATTGAAATGAAACATTAATAAAACTTGCCTGGCTGGTCACCCAAAAGAAACTGTCACGTGGCCAACGTAATTAGGCTGCACAATGTGACCGGGTGATCAATTAAAAAATGTAGAAAGTTAACGATCAATGAATAAGTTACTCTTCTCACAAATTTTTTGGGCGGTGATCAATAAAAGAGTTTACTTTACAGAAAAGTGGACAATAACCAAGTATCAATTTAGCATAAAAGTACATGGTGAATTGAATCAGCCACTAAAATCTATTAAGGGGGGGGGAAGTTAAAAAAAAACAAAAGAAAAACGAATATGTTTTTCTGGACATAACAAAGAGCACTCGACTTTTGAGAACAATGAAAACCCATTAGTCATTAAAAAAAAAGTTATACAACCAATGCATCCTACCGATAGTCACCTATGGAGCTGAAACATGGAACCTAACCAAGAAACTACCCTTCAAACAGAGAACCATGCAACACGCACATGAGAGAATCATGCTCAACCTCACATGGAGAGATCATGAAATAGCACAGTACGTTAAAGAAAAGACAGGAGATCTAGACATCATAGAAACTGTTAGATACTCAAATGGCAATGGGCTGGACATGCTGCAAGGATGTCAGACATCACTGGACACCACGACTCATAATGTGGATCCCCAGAGATCAGGTGCAGAGCTATGATCGACAGAAAGTAAGGTGGCGTGACGAGCTAGATAAATTCAAAAAGTACTGGCCCCGTGATGCCCATGATAGAGAGGTCTGGAGAATCTTGGGGAAGATCTATGTCCAACGACGGACGCTCACAGACTCATGATGATGATGATGTTGATGAAACTTTTATCCTGATAACCCATTGGTGCGGCCTGTACGCATGATTCATGCATATATACATGCATACATGCTTATATAGCCAGCCAGGACGACTTGAAAACTGAAGAAATCTTTTTTTACAGTTTTGATGAGATTATTTTTACGCTTCCTTATAGATGGGTAGATGGATTTTTTTTTTTTTTTTACATCTGAGATTCAGTCGTCAGAAAATTTTAAAACAATTCTTGTCTCTACACGCAGAACAGACAGTCTCATTGGTTCATGCGTGAAGCAGTGTGTGAGATCAGAGTGTGAGGACTCTGTCTGAGTTTGTTACGAAAAACGGACAAGATGCGCAGCCACGACACGACTGTGCTTCAGGATCCCAAGGCTGGGCACCGGACTTGGTTTGAGGTGAACAAACACCGGTCCATTGGCACATGAAGTGACGTAGAAAGTGGAAGATGTATACAGAAATTGACGTCGCTGTCTTATTGCATCCACGTAAAGTGCACGAAAGAATTCGACATATTGAGTACTGCGCATGTGCGCGTCTGCCTTGCCGGAAATAAGTGAATTTAGGTTTTCTCATATACGTCTGAGTGTTTGAGTGCGTTTGAGTACTTTTGTTTTAGGCTAGAGGTCATTGGTGTTACAAACATATATGTATATGCATATATGTGTTTATGTCGATATCTATATGCACGAAGAGCCGGTCCGGAACGTAAGGAAACTAAGTGACTGCTTAGGGACTCGTGGCCACGGGAGAGCCACCAGAAGGCAGTGGAGGGGTCAAATCAAATTTTGCTTAGGCCCCATAAAGGCTTGCATAGCCCTTCTGTGTGTGTGTGTGTGTGTGTGTGTGTGTGTGTGTGTGTGTGTGTGTGTGCGTGTTTCTGTCTGTCTATTTGTCCATGTCAGTGTTCTTCTTTAATGAGAACTCCATAACCTCCAAATAATGCCAGACGAACCGAATGAAGAAAGCAAGAAAGTAGGCCTCCGCATGAACTCCAGCAAAACGAATGTTATGTTCGACGAACGCCTAGAGGACAAAGACACAACGATCAGAATAGAAAATGCAGAGCTGGTGAAAGTAGGCCACTACATCTACTTAAGACAACACATCTCTATGAAATCCTCAAAAGAAGAAGAAATCAGACAAAGCATCACTCCAAGCTGGCTAACTTTATGTAGAGAAAGCTAAACCCCAAAGACCAAGAGTTTCCTATTAGTTCAAGGGTATACAGGAAAAGCATCCTCAAAGTCACCTATAGAGCTGAGACATAGAACCTAACCAAAAAATCGATCCTCAAACTGAAAACCATACAAAATGCACCGTAGAAAACCATGCTCAAAATCACATGGTGAGATCACAAGATAGCTCATAATGAAAATATACATGTGAATAAATACTCTATTGGAGGGAAGCAAATGTAGTTTTTCAAAGCGCGTCTGTGTGTTCGAGCGCATGTGAGTTCTTTTGTTTGAGTGATGGTTGAGTAATATTACAGGAATATGTTCATGTCAAAACGAACTGAGAACCAATTTAGAGTAGCAAAGAGAGCCATGTAAAAAGAAATGCTCAAGATCATTGTAATATATAGGGAAAGATTAACATGGGTTCGAGGGGGAAGGATATTATACGAATGATTAAGCATCAAAAATAGAGATGAGCAGAACACTTGGCAAGAAGAAATCACAACAGATGGAGCAGAAGGTCAAACGATTGGTGCCCATGAGACAGTAAACGCAGTGAGAAAAGACTTGAAAAGACCAGGGTCCTTATGGAAGGCCTTTATCTAGCAGTAGACATAACGGCTGATTATATATATATATATATATATATGTGTGTGTGTGTGTGTGTGTGTGTATATGTATATATATATATATATGTGTGTGCGTGTGCGTGTGCGTGCGTGTGTGTGTGTGTGTGTGTGTGACCTACTAGTCACATTATTTAAGAATATAAAATTTAGGAAAAAAAACTATTCCAGATCGTAAAATTAAAATATTCTAACAGAAAACTTTTTTTAAAAAGAGACTAGGACAGTGCTCGTTCCAAAAGAGCATGTTTGGAAGTGGCCGGACTTCATGGCGTGTAGAGCAGCCTGCCATAATTGTCATGTAAAATGATTTTCCGTCCAGTGTACGACTTACAGCAGTATGTATGGTTGCACACATAAAAAAAAATATACATGTGAACAAATATACACGTAAATATAAACGTATGCACATCTTTATTGTGCAATAATTGTTAACAATCTGGTCTCGCAGATTATTATTACTGAGTTTGGTCCTCACTGGGAGTCCACGTCCGTAGCCTTGTGCCAAAACTTAGTAGATAATCATAACACAAATTGTTTGAAAATAGGATTGGATCCAGGATTTTTTTCCGTTTAAGAGATATTTTTTGCATATATTAAAAAGAGGTAAACAATAGTCTGAGATATGGAATATCAAAGTACAGTGACCTCCTCTTCACTGTCGCTATATATGAATTGATTTTCATTCAGTTTTTCTTAGTGTATGGCGTTAGTAGAGGCATGTACTATCTTTGTGCTTTCTAGTTTACCTCTGTCAATACAATTGGAGGTGTGCATGTGTGTGTGCGTGTGCGTGTGTGTGTGTGTGTGTGTGTCTCTGTGTGTGCGTGTGTGTGTGTGTGTGTGCAGTTGCGTCTCTTCGTCTTCCCGCCGTTACGTGTTTCTGTCTGTCCATAAGATATCTCCAGAAGTATTCAATGGATTTCAATTAAATTTTCTTGAACGGTGGGTAATGCAATTTTAAAGAAGTGGTTAGATTTAGGATGGATCCAGGTTTTCTTTTTTATTCTGAGATGTTTTTCTATTTTGTTTTGTTTTGTTTTTTGTTTTTGTTTTGTTTTTTTTTGTTGTTTTTGGTACATTTACATGCACTTGACTCTCCGCATGATATTCCCAAATGTTCTTGATGAATCTCCATGAAACTGTGTGGAAGGATAGACAAAAGGCTATGAGAAAAGTAATGAGATTTCAGGTTGGGCATATTCACAATCACCTCCCTTGCGTCTTAGCTATATGTCCACATCGCGTTACATCGCCAAAATTCCATGTCTGTCCACACGATAACTTCCCAAAATGAAATAACATGGAAAGGTGGGCAATGGTATACAGAAGAAGTGACTTAATTTTGAGGAGGGTCCATGCACAATTACCTCCCCAGACAATGGCGCGAGCAAATATATGCGCTCTCTGTGTGCTGTCTTGTATTCATGTGTGTTTTGTCTTTCTAAAATTCATTAGGGAGATTGGACAAGTCATAAATCGGTCTGGAAATTAAATTGAAATTCGAGTAGACATTTTCAAACAGCAATAAACCTGAAAGCGAGAGAATATGTTTGATTTTTAGATGCCTACTGAGATTTACAAGACGATTTTTTTTAAAAAGATACAATCTTTTTTTCTTTATACTTATTCAGTAATGTTTGTATCAGTTTCTTTTTGAGCTTTGGGATTGGTATATTACTTTTTCGTTTTTGGACATGTGTCGTCTGGTTTTAAAGACATGATGGCACGATTTTGTCTGTGGTTATGGCACTTAACTTTTAATGGATGGACATCTCTTAAGTGATTGCCTCTCCTTCTCTCTTTCCCTTCTATCTATCTTCTCATCTCTCTTCCTTGGATATCTTCTCCTCTATTCAATTTCCCTTTATCTTTCTTTATCCTTCTCCCCCCTCACTTTTCTTCCTCCTTTTTCCTCTCCCCTCCTCTTTCTTCTTCTTTCTTTCCCACCTCTTTATCTTCTTCTTTCTCCCTACCCTATATCACCCTCTTCTCATCCTCTTTCCGTCTCCTCCTCCACCTCTCTCTCTTCCCTCTGCCTTCTCACAATAATTGTTGCCCGCTCCCTCCTACTTCCTGATCTCTCTCTTCCTTCCTCTGTTCTCTACAGATGAATCTTCCTCTTTCTCTCTCTTCCTTCTATTCCCTACCCATCTATCTCTTTCTCCCCTTCTCTTCTATCTTCCTCGCCCTTTCTATTTATATTTTCGTCTCGTCTCCCTCCTTCATATTCTTCTCTCTCTCCCTTCTTTCTATCTCCCCCTGCTCTCTATCTTCCTTCTCTCTGCCCTTCGCGCTATCTTCTCGATCTTTCCCTCTTTTTTCAATTCCTCTCTATTTTCCTCTTTCTCCCCATTCTCTCTACCTTCTCCTCTCCCAGTTTTCTCTCTATCTTCTCCCCCCTTTTCTCTTTATTTTATCCCCTTCCCCTCTAGCTTCTCTCTCCCTGTCCTATCTTATACTCTATCCCTCTCGTCTGTCTCCTTCTACTCTCTCAATCATCTCCTCCCTTCGAACTTCGCTCATTCATTTTCCAATCCTTCCTCTCCCCTCACGTATCTTTCTCTTTCGCTCATTTCTATCTCTATAATCAAGTACCTTAACCCGTGGAAATTCCACGGGTGTTGAAAACTAAAATCATCCATTATCTCATGCCTGTTCTCTTCTCTCACCTTCTACCTGTATCTTTTCATTCCTCTATTCCTTTCAATCCGTTCATGTTTTTTTCTAAATGTTATATACACACGAATCAGTTCTATATGCAAACATTTTCCTGACCCCTCAGTAAACCATCGAACTTTCTTTTCTGTCCTCTCCCTTCCTGTCTGCTCGGATAATGTAGTGGTTTATACATTTGCCTCACACGAAGAAGATCCTAGGTTCGATTCCCGGTATAGGCGAAGAGTGTGGAAAACTCTTCATCAGGACATGTTTCCCTGTGTAACTAATTGAATACACTATGATCAGTGTGATCGCTCATTTTTCATTATCAGCAGCAGTAGCAGCAGCAGCCGCCTTTTAGCGTTGTTTTGTTGGACCTTCCCCAAGATTCGCCAAACCTCTCTCTCGTCATGTAGCCAATACTTTCCAAACTGTCTGGTTCATCACACGATCTTATTTTTTGTGCATCGAAATTTCTCATATGATCTCTGGGGATTCACGTTGTGAGTTGTGGTGTCCAGCTGTTGTCTGACATTCTTGCTACATGACCTGTCCATTGCCTTTTGAGTTATCTGATGTGACCCTTCTTCTTCACGGAACAATCTGCTAACTCTCTCCGTATTCATCCTCTTTCCGTGACACCTTCCTGTCCACTGTCCGTACCCATCAGCCATCTTTCTCTCTTCAGATATTACTGGCTTGTCATCATCCGTCAATCGTCTTTGTCTCTCAGCTTCATCTCATTCAATAACCCTCTCTTTCTCTCTCAGTCCTGTCTCCTCGTTCACGCGGTCAGTCTGGCTGTAATGCCCAACAAGTCAAAGAATCAGAAATACCATTAAATCACCACCAAGTTTCAGACTCCTTTCAGAGGTCATGTTTTCACTTTTGTACAAACTGCAGACGTTGTTCCAATTTGCTACTTCGTTTCTCTACTCGCATAAAATTGTCCGACTTCAGCATAACGCCTGATTGACTGATACACTACTTTCTTTTGCCCACTTCACTGCAACAGACATCTTGCCCACTACCCCGTTTGTAACTGCCACATATCTATCTCACACACTAACCTTCTTCTTTCATTTAGGCGGGCAATATGCAACTGCCACAGACAATACTTTTTCTACCCAAATGAATTTGTTTGTTGCGTAAGTAAAGTATATTTTACGATGCAACCTTATATATTGCAGCGGCGGCCAAACTTGTTTAATGTAAGAGCTGCAGACGATACTAGTCGCATGATATGAATACAATTTATACACTGGTTTGTATGGTTGGATACAAATTCTGTTACACATATTTTATATTAATATTAACAGACACATGTAGGCAATAGTATTTATTCATGTACGTAGTTTTTTTTTCACTGTTAATTTGTATTAGTTTTAGTAATCACAAAGTACTTATATATACCGAATGTTTTCAAAATTTTGACTGGTGATTGTTTTAACTATATTAAATCCTATATTGGGATTTTTTTTTATCGATCGTAGACCTTAAACTTGAATTTTCATCCAGGGGTTAGGGGTTGCAATTAGCCGATAAATAATTGTAAAGCTTATTTAGATTTTATATGAACAGTGATGAGGGAAGGAGTTTAGCCAAAATATTTCCATGAGCCGCACATTGAATGTTAAAAGAGCCGCATGTGGCTTGTGAGTCGCAGGTTTGACCATTTCTAGTATATTACGGCGTCTTACAGGAGAACTATAGCCCACGCACACACATCCACACACGCACACATGCACACACACAAATCGATTTTTGGAAGTTAATTTTTCGCCACTTTTCCAATTTTACGAGTAAAAAAGCGAGAATACCATTGAAGATTTGTTTTGCATCGAACCGTTATAGAGACAGAGTGTACCCTCTTCCTCTTCCTTTCTTTCAGAGGTATTGCGTGGGCAGATAGACAAACATAAGTGAATGTATACACATCTTTCAGCTTCGTGAGCAGCGGTTCTTTTTTTCAAGAAGAGAACTTTTGGAGATAGTGTATGGACAGACAGGCAAACATCATTTTACACTGCATACACCTCTTCAAATTTCGTTGACAAAAGTAAATGAGCAACAAAAGTAATTAAGTTATGTGATTCTATTCAACCCACGCTGAGAATCGAACCCGGGGCTTAACAGGATTCAGACCGGCGCCTAACTGCTAAGGCAGTTAAATTTACGGTGGAATCGAATTGTCTCGATTTAAAGACAAAACAATTCTTTTGCTTTCGTTTTGTTAATTTAGTAAAAACGGTTCGCAGATGTCGACAAGGAAATGAATTTAATTTCGAAGATCGAATTTGAAAAAAAAAAAAAAAAAGGTTTCCGTCTCTTTCCGGATCGTTTTGTGCTTCACTTCCTTCGTCGCCGTCTCTTCCATTTGACTTCCGGATAAAAAGATATGTCACTTCGTCGATCAGCGTTGGAGAAAAAAAAACGAATTTACTTCAATTTATTCACTCACTAATTCGTTGGAAGATTAGGTAAATAGAATTCTGCATCAGAAATTCCATGTGTGTCACTATTTGAACGTTTGGATGAGAGTGAATCATGCAGTAAAGGAAGGGTGCGGCAATCATTAGAGTGACATACAAATACACCCACGATTTATACAACGGAGGGTCCTTTTTGCTTTAACTCCCACGCAGAATGGTTTGACACAAGGACGTTTTTAACGTCGGATAGAGTAACACATCAAAAAATATAGCTCCGGTTCCTGCAACTGAAGTCGCGAAAGTGTCAGGACAAGCCCGACCTGTCTCTTCCCCACGGCGAACGGCTTCCCTGCGACTGGACCGAGTTTATTCATTTACATCCCCACGACTACAAATGTGACACGAAGTTGGATCAAGGTGGGGTCCAACACGTTCGAGCATAGGGTTCGATGAACCTGAGTCCTTGCGCGTGATTTCACAAGGACGTCTGGACAACCTGGACTATGTCCACGGGACGAATCACGTGTTACGAGAGTCCCAGAGTATTGATGCATGTGTTCACGGAGTCATTGGGGCAGGCTTGTCATTGTTCTTGGGACGGATCCTATTGATGCTCTCAGGACAAGTATTAGTATGCTGGTCAGTGATTCTGAGAACAATGATTAACTTCTCAGCCTGAGGTTGTCAAAGAACAGATACTACACTTTGATCTTGACGAGTCCATAGGTCGTTTAAGAATGCCGAGCCTGAGAAGCCCTCATTGGCTACAGCATTACACCTGCTCACAATGCCACTCAATCTCAGGCCCATTTTACTGTCATGTATTCAAACTAGAAATACTTTGATTGAATACAAATTACAGACAGCACTTCTATCTATGCCATGTTGTTCACTCATGGAACCGTGTCCCAGCTTCAATGGTTGAGGCAGACTTGATCAGAATCGGACGAGTAGAAGATTTCAGCCATGTTAGTGTGTTACCAATATCATTTGTTTTCGTTAAGTATTCCTTGGAGAGATCACAAAACACTGCAGTATATTAGAGGATAAACGGGAGTCATATGAGATATTTTAGAATCCATTGAAAAGCTCAAATGGCAATGGGCAGGCCATGCTGCAAAATTGTCTGACAACTGTTGAACATCACGACTCACCACGTGGATTCCTAGAGATTAGATGCAATATTGTGGCCGGCAGGAAATGAGACGGCGTGACGACTTGGATCAACTCAGGAGATATTAGCGTCACGATGCCCACAATAGACAGATCTAGCGAATCTTGTGGGAGTTATAAGTCCAACGACGACCGTTGAAGGGATGACGATGATGATTTTAGAAGTAACAGACATAATCAAAAGACCAAATCAAATATCTTCGGACTAATCTAATCTGCTATTGATAACGATGACGATGACGATGGTGAAGTGGGTGTGTTCATAGTTACGAAATACCCAGATCATTATCCAGATAAATATTAAAGGATGACCGAGCATAAAATGAAGTATATTTCGACTGACTGTATAGCGCCATGCCAAAGTGTCTTAATCAAAATTCTTGTTTCAGTCCTGTATAACAATACAACACAGAAAGAAAGACGAATCCGGCAAAAGGGTGTGGTGTGCTCCATTAATGATGGTTGTAATCTCTACCATCATATTCAATGATTATCTCCATGAAATCACCCTAGGTTGGCAAGCTCAATTTTCAAGAACAAAAATATCACCTGCAGAGCTGAAAAATGGAAAAGATTGACCCTTGAACTGAGAAGCATGCAACGAGCAAAGAAGAAGATCATGCCTAACATCACGTTGAGAGATCACAAGTGAGCACTCAGTATATTAGGGAAGATACATGATTCACAGATATCATAGAATCCATTAGAATCCATAATAACTCAAATTGCAAAGGGCTGATTACGCTGCAAAAATATCAGAGAACTGCTGGACATCACGACCCACAACGTGGATCACCTGAGTTCATATGCAAAACTGTGTCCAGCAAAATATGAGGTGGCGTAATGAACTAAACAAGTTAGAAAGTATTGGCTTCACGGCGCCCATGATAGAGACGTCTTACGAATCTTGGAGAAGGAGTACGATGATGATGATTGAGTGGATGTGTTTATTGTTACGAGCATTCAAATACCCAGGAAACACTGTGTATTATAAGGACAAATATTAAAGGATGACTGCACACAGAAATGAAAGTATTTTCGACTTACAGATTTCGGAAAAAAAAATTCCTGAATAGAATGTGGAAAATTTTAATGAACAGGTCACATCGATTCAATTGACTCGCAGGTATCACAGATTTTAGAAGGAGGCGAGTGTTTCTGCGATTTCCGATTGGAATGACACAGCTTCTTTGCAATAGGGATCGAACTTTTATGAATCATTGCATCCACGATGCTTGAATGTGACAAAATATTGAAACGTTGACAAAATCAATTTTTAAAGTTATAGATAAGGATGCTCTCCTGACGATGAAAGTCCACATCGCAGCGTCATTAATGTCATTTTCCCCCGTAGAGTCCTCGCTGAGCAGAGAACAGCGTTGTAGTTTAGTAGCAAATGGATTTTATGAGGTGAAGTTGCTAGCCCCATGCCCAAGATGGACTGCCTTGCAGGGCCAAAGAGCTTAAAACGCCCTGCTATTTAACCATTGCATTAGGGGGAGAAGGATTCATTGAGGTGGAGTGAACGTAAACAGCCTTGACAAACACTAGAACTCGGTTCGTTTTTTTTGCTGCTTACCGTTACACTACTCCCCCAATGCACCTCCATTGCGACTCTACACCACTATTACCACTCCATAACATCTTCACTCCGCATCTCCATCACCACTCCACGCTAACGTCGCTACCCACCACCACCACCGACACTCCACACCAACACCGTTAATCCACCAAAAATCACCACACCTCACCACCACACCACACCACTATCGCCATCCCACCCTTCCATCGACACTCCATATTCCCATTGCCACCCCACCCTTCCATCGACACTCCATATTCCCATTGCCACCCCACCCTTCCATTGACACTCCATATTCCCATTGCCACCCCACCCTTCCATCGACACTCCATATTCCCATTGCCACCCCAACCTTCCATCGACACTCCATATTCCCATTGCCACCCCACCCTTCCATCGACAATCCATATTCCCATTGCCACCCCACCCTTCCATCGACACTCCATATTCCCTTTGCCACCCCGCCCTTCCATCGACACTCCATATTCCCATTGCTACCCCGCCCTTCCATCGACACTCCATATTCCCATTGCCACCCCATACTTCCATTGCCATTCTATACCTCCCCCAAGATTTACTGGACTTCTCTATCATGGGCGTACAGAACCAATACTTTCTGAACCTGTCTTGTTGGTCACGTCATCTCATTTTTTGCCGGCCACAGTTCCGTATATGAACGTACGGATATACGTTGAGTTGTGATGTCCACATCACCATTGTTACATCACACCACCATAGCCACTTCACAGCACCATCACCACTTCGCGTTCCAATCGCCACACTACATCTCCACAGTACACCCCCATCACCACTCGGCCCCCCTATCGCCACTCCATTCCACCATCACCACCCCGCAACACCATCGCCACTCCATATTGCCATCTCCTGTTCGCACTACTATTGCCACTTGAGCTTCCTCTACCGAAAGCTTGCCAACCTAGAGTGATTCTTTGCCTGATTTCTTCTTTTTTTGAAAGCTGACAGATAAAATAGATGAACTGAAATCCCTTTCCGCCTTGGATTGCCGTTATTGATCGAGAGATGAAACCCTAGGGATGAGATTAACGAGCTACCTCACAGCCATGTCTTCAACGAGGAAAGTTATTTGATGCAAAAAAACAAAAAAATCAAGCTTCTCGCTTTCAATTTTCAGGAAAATTGGTCTTTCTCATGCTTATAGGATTTCACTCTAAATCGAAATTCTGGGAAATCTAGGGAACATCCAACTTGTCTTTTTCTAGTACTAAATAGATTAAAAATGGATATATATATATATATATATATATATATGGAGAGAGAGGGAGAAAGAGAAAGAGAGATATCCTACCATGCAGAAACTGTTGTCACCAATTTTGTTGATTTGTCTGTCAGTCGAGGGAGTATGATATTCAAAAGCAGCAGAATAAAGGGAATTGACTGGGGAGCAATCAAGGTATGCCTTAACCCAACCAATGAAAAAAGGCGAGAATTTTTTGAAGACCAGCACGACAACTCTCAACCCACCCAATGCCCAATGTTTATTTATATATATATATATATATATATATATATATATATATATATATATATATATATATATATATATATATATATATATATTTACATACTTATGAAATCCTCACTATAAATCCGTTTCATACCTCTCTGCGATTCCCAGTTACGAATTGTCAAAACCACGCCATGCTCAAGTTGATCTTTTTATTTATATTTTCATTCTTTCATTTACTTATTTACTAGTATAGTACCCGTAAAAAACGACGGGTGTATTCACGTATGGATAAATTATGCAAATATATTTTTTAATATAGATGTATTCACTTGAAAACAAACAAACATCTCCAGGAAGTTTTTTTTTTAATCATCTCAAGACTCAAACAACAAGACAACAGAATTTGGCTGGAACGAACTCTTTTTTTATTGAGAAAAAATACCTGTTTTAGTCTTGAAAAATCAGAGATGCCTGTATTTAGTAAAATTGACTTCTCTGATACCACCAATACATCAGCAGCAGAAGTAGTTGGAGTAGTAGTGATGCAGACGCCAACATGCAAACGAAATAAGGCCTTAATTTATATTTGTTTGCTTTAGCGTAATAGAAACGAGCCAACAAACAAACAAAGAAAAAGGGACATGGGCTTTTATATTAGAAGCATTGTACAATTATAACTGTCTTACTTACTGGGTGCATCCATGAAAACAATTTAATCGAAATAAATTAATTTGTTGACAGTGATCCTGCAATTTACGTTCTGATTTGAAAAAAAAATGCTTTTCCGATTCTCTGTTTATTCCATTTTCTCGTTCAGTTTTTATCAAATTAAGCCGAAAATAAGATATTACGAATTCTGCTTCTATGGTAATGTGATATCAGTAATCAGGGTTGGAGGCAAAAAAAAAACAAAAAAAGAATAGCCCTGGGTCGTCGTTTTGCCCCCTCGATACAAAAATATCATACGTGAAAAATCAGTTTCTTTGATATGAAATAAATTAATAATCACTGCTCACACTTTATTCTGGTATTCATTTCATTATAACGCCTTCAAATGTTTCAAATAGATTGATGAATTACTGCTTCTAATTCGACGCTACAGTAATCCGGGTAAAGGTCAAGAAAATAAATCTGTCTTATCCCAAAATCTGCTTAGAGTCCTGTTGGTATGTTTCATAGACGTATAAATGTTTGCAGATGAAAATGGCAATTGGAAGGTGAAAAGGAAAACTCATGAGATTGTGTTACAACTTAATTTTTTTCCCATTATATTCGCATTAACTTTAGTTGTAAAATTCTTTCCATCTATCTTTGTATGGATAACTTGTCAATCCCAATTACAAGCAATAAACTGACTTTGATGGGTGAATTTTTGTGAAGTGTCATGTACTTCAATTTCTGCGGATGAGGGTCCAACTGAACATATATCGCCTTCATTGCCAATATCCAGCCCTGTCAGTGATATCATGCTTACAGATAAAATTTACTCTCGAAGGAGCTAAAATAATTCAGTGAAAGTGGTTGAAGATTGGCGGACTTTTGATTTGCAGGATTCTCAAAGGGATACAAGCCTGGCTGCTGCAGGGTCGAACTCTGCTCCTACTTCAATTCCGACTGAAGATGATTGCTGTAACATTTGTATCGTATATGATAGATAAATAAAAAATATCTAAACATATTTTTAGTACGAATATATTTGTTTATTACTTTACCAAAGGATTGACCCTCTGAGAACCATGCAAATTATTTTTAATAGCACATGGAGATATCGTAAGACAGCAAAGTATATTAGTGGAAAAACGGGATTCAGAGATATCATAGAACCCATCAGAAAACTAAAATGGCAATGGGCTGGTCATGTAGCAAGAATGTCAGACAGCTGTTCGACACCATGACCTGAAGAGATTATAGGCGAAACTGACCGGAAGAAAATAAGATGACCTGACGAACTAGACAAGCTCAGAAAATACTATTTCCGTGATGCCCACGATAGAGAGATCTGGCGAATTGGGGAGGAAGGTCCACGGCCAATGACGGACGATAAAAGGCTGCTGCCGATGATGATTCTTTTATCAAAATGAAATAACCCCCTGCGTAACTATGATAAATTACCCAGATATGTAAAACTTGTCAGTTTAGCTCAGCCAGAAAGAGAGCCGATTTCCAATCACTTGATCGTGATTCAACTGACGATAGGGGAATGTTAATTTTATAAATGTATTCAATTATTAGAATGGAATAAGCCCTTGCATATTTCTGACATAAACTTTGGTAGTTATGTCAGACTTGTCAATTTAACTCAGTCAGTAAGAGAGCCGCCAATCAATCAGTTGGTTGTAATTTTAGAAATTACGATAGGGGTATGTCAACTCTCACTCTCCTAAATTTTGGTGAGGATTGTTCTTATTGCACTTGTTACGATAGAAGAACAAAGCCAACTCCAGGTTTGGACAGAGGTTTGACAAAATTTCTGATCTTATAAACGATGCTGTGTTTGAAGAGATCAGACTTACTGCTAAAATATTATTGCTGAAATATTACTTATCTTGAAATCTATAGAGGAAAAAAGGAAAAAAGTCGTTTGGGATTTAGTCATGGTTCCGTAGCTTAATGTCTTGTAGGTCAGGAGATGAATTTTCAATCCTCTAAACCAGAAGTCGGAAAACCTTTTGTATGCGTGTGTGAGAGTGTCGAGGGTGGATAAGAAATATTGTTTTGCCTTGCAGGCCAAGATAAATAAAATTGAAACAATGATCAAATCGGGCAATAGAAAGAGATTGCTTAGAGGCACCTTCGCCTATCTACAGAGGTTCTTTCTGTCTGTCTGTCTGTCCGTCCGTCTGTCCGCATATTGTTTCTCGGTAGTTTCAAATCAGATCTACTTAAAACTTGGTTGAAAGTGTCCCTTGATAAGATGCTTCATACCAATGAAAATCTCCCACTCAGTGTCACGTGATCTAGCAATAATGGTGTTTAATCTTCACGTTTTGTAATCGATTTTCCTCAGCTGTGTCAGATTTTTTTTTAACTTGATATAGAAGTGTCCCTCGATAAGATGCTTCTGACTTAGAGAAATCTTTCACACAGGGTCACATGATCAGTCAATAATGGCGTTTGAACTTTAGGTTTTAAAAATCGATCAAATCAACTTCCTCAACCGTTTCATAACAGTTTATTTGTACCTTGATAGAAAGGTGTTCTTTGATAAAAATGCTTCTTACCTAAAATTAATTTCCACTCAGAGTCTAGGAATCTGGCAATAATGGCGTTCAAACTTTAGGTTTTAAAATTGATCTCCTCCACCGTCTTGAGTGAGATTTAATTGAAATTTGAACGAAAGATATTCCCCGATAAGATGCTTCTTGACCGAAGTTTTCTTCTACGCAGAGTCTAATGATCTGACAATAACAGCGTTTAAACTTCTAGTTTTTAAATCAATTTTCTCAGCTGTTATGAGTCAGATTCATTTGAAACTTGATTGAATAGTGTTCTTAGATGCTCCTCGCTTAAAATCATTTTCTTCTAAGGGTCACGTGATCTGAAAACAAATATGGTGGACGCCTCATAGAGCTTCCGGTTCTTGTTTCATTATTTTAATGTTTTGTTTTTTTTTAATTATAGGAGTAAATACTTATATGACCTTCAACGTATCACCAACCAATGAGAACTATGCAATTCCTTTTGTGGGAAAAAATATTGTTAAATAGTGATTCAAATTTAGCTTTGTATATCGATAGAATAGCAGGAATATATAGTGTTAAACATTTTTAGTTATAAAAAATAGATTAGTTTTGAGACAGCAGTGAAAGCGAGACTTTTTCTCAAATATTCGATAATAAATTTTTCGCTAAGCAAAGATAGAAAACGAATAATTTTTGTGGGCGACATTTTATATTGAAATACAATGAAGTCGGCGGGATGGGTGAAATGAGGCCACGGTCTGATTTAGCCCGTGGGTCGTATGTAGCCGACCCCTGCTCTGGTCAGTTCTGCGTTTAGATCGGACGTATCAAGTTGCGTAGCTACTGCTATAATTTTAGACGTGCAAATGATGTAACAATAAAATCGTAGACAATAGGAACCCTGTTCAAACCCCGGTTGGGGTTGTTTTTTGTTCACTTCGCCTTTTCCCTTGGAAGAGGCATGAATTTAACGCTCCTCTATAGCTATGGGTAAAATAAAAGGTCAGATTGGGATCTTTAGCTTAGGGAAGGCCAACAGTTCTCTAGGAGGACAATCCTGATTCCAAACCAGGAATTGGAGCCCTTCAAGACGTCCCTATGACAGGTCTTACAGTTAAGTTGATTTCAAACGCCTCACTCTCATCGGATATCCATACGCTTCGCCCAGACATGTGCCCTGTAGGTGACATTCCAGTGTCGTTCCATTATCTGAGAGAACGGAGGCCATCCAATGTATAAGACTATTGCAATTGATGGGTATAAAAAAAACAACTAATCGCCTGGATTTACTCGATGTTCCGTCGCTGGAATAATATCCGTGGGTCAGGGTATCAATTCTTAAGCCTGTAATCAATGTTGCTCATATAGATCCTGGACTTACCGTGCAGGAAAGTTGCTACAGTAATATTATTTTATATTCATCATATTTTCTTCCCTTTTTTTGACTTAATCCAAACTACGCCTTGCAATTGTAACAATACGAAAAAAGACAGCGAACCTTTGTTCAGTTGTTGGTTTGCTTGTTAGCTTGCCTGCATGGTCTTTTACTGAACAAACAACTTCACCCTGTGGGCTGAAAATTGTCTATGCAGGTAACATGGAATAGATGAAACTGACCTCCGAGGCCCCTACTTGTCAATTTAGGGTCAGACCTCTCTTTTCTGCGCTTATTTGTAAGCCTCTATTTACAGACTTATTTATTTCCAAAATGAATCACTGGTAGCCCCAATGGCCAAGCGATATAAAGCACAAAAACGGAATCCGACAGAGGTAACCTGGATTTTTTTAGAAAAGCTTTTTGTTTTCAATCTTTCTGGAGATTCGTCAGTCCTGAGAGAACGAATTATTAAAATTTTCAGAACAGGGCTGGGTACTATTTACAATGTATTTATAATACTAAACCAGACCTTTACTTTCCGTTCTTCGTCAGAAATTACGGATTTGAATTTCTCTTCCTCTCAGTGTTTATGCCAGTCTTACATTATTTTTAAGGAATCTGACCTGAACCCGACACTAGGATATTTTAGGCAAAATCCCATCCATAACCCTAAACCCTAACCCCAAAACGACAAAAAAGCATGGAAGCTACTTTAATCACGCAAACTACTAACACCGAAGTAAGCGCATGAATTCTCATTCCTATTACTAAAGAAACAACTCTCGATACAAAGTCAGTAGATCTAAGTATGGAACGTAAGATTCTTGAATGTTTTGATCATATAGTCCCTTAGAATATATAATATGGAACGCTACTTTTTCTAAAAGGCAGACGACCTATATGGAATGGAAATGAATCTCGTTAGTTAAAAAATCTTATAGACAGACACTCCATTTTCGATTTGGATATCCTATTGCGTGCGTTCTGTTATGTTTACACATCAGCTCGAGTTATTTTGGGTAAATAGAACTATAAGATCTTTTGAATAGTCCTGCATCATTAACACACCACATGGCGTCGATAAAACGTGTACAACCCTGGAATGGACGTGTTCGCTTTGTATTAGTTTTAATTAAAGAAAACATACATGTGTATTCATGTCTACGTAGATACAAATCTGCCCGGAATATATATATATATATATATATATATATATATATATATATATATATATATATATATATATATATATATATATAAATATATATATATATATATACATATAAATATATATATATATATATATATATATATATATATATATAAATATATATATATAAATATATATATATATGTATATAAAAAATATATATATATATAGATAGATAGATAGAGAGAGAGAGAGAGAGAGAGAGAGAGAGAGAAACGGACAGACAGATAGAAAAACAGAGACATGAAGAGACAGAAAAAAGTGATAGGGAGAGAGAGAGAGAGATTTCTGGCTGTTAAGAATTGCCGTTTTACTTGATATAATTTGAAAAAAAAAAGTCATAAGAAATTTACTTATTCATTCAAAATATTTCCCTTTGTGGTAGTATATTTTCCCACACTGTCAGCAAGTTATCAATTCCCTGCCTTAACGAATTCTTTATTCAAAGAAATGATAAATTCATTGAATTCTTCTTCAATGTGATCTTAATTACAAGAGATCTTGCCCGGAGGAAAGTGGTCTACATGCTTGTTAGAGACAAGTAACGATGAAAATCGAAAAAAATCAGAACCAGAGAAAGTAGGTCACTACATCTACTTAAGAAAACGGAACTGGGTGAGATCCTTAAGAGAAGAAATCAAATGAAGAATCACCTTAGGTTGGCAAGGCTTCCAACAGAGCAAGCTCAACTTTCAACAACAACAAAAATATCTGTTTTTGAAAAGAAAAGTTTACGATCAATGTATCCTCTCTATAGTCACCTATGGAGTTAAAACATGGAACTTAACCGAAAGATTGACCCTCAAGCTACAAATCATGCAACGTGCGCAAAAGACAGCCATGCTCAACATTATATGTAGGGCTCGCAAGACAGCACATTATATCAGAGAACAGACAGGGGTCAGAGACGAAATAAAACAAAAAAAAACATTAGAGAACTCTAATGACAATCGGTTGATGATGTTTTTAGAATTTAAGACAACCTGGGCGCCACGACTCACAATGTGGATCCCTAGAGATCATATTCTGTTCAGAAGCTCTTGGTTTTGCAACGCCCATGACTTCACAAATCTTGTAGGAAGGTCTGTGTACAAAGGCGGATATTAAAAGGCTGCTGCTGCTGCTGATGATGATGATGATGTGAAGAGGTCGGGTGGATAGGTAGGATACAATAAAATCTCCTTGTTCAATTGAATCAATTTTGGTAAAGTCCTTTCTAAAGAGAGCGGGATGGCGTAACGGTCACTCGCAAGGAAAACGGTATCGGCGAACCGAGTTCGAATCTCAGCAAAGACCACTTACGTTCACTTCCCACTAATGTTATAGACAGATAGCTGGGTAGTTGTAATCTTTCAGTCTTCAGAACAAACGAACTACTGCCGGGCAGTCCTCGTAGTTGTCCCCCAAGTCTGGGGGAAAGTGTTGGATTTGGTGTAGGGCTAGCTACCCCATCCCATAAAACCCATTTACAACTGGAATCACAACAGTATGGGTACTGTCCTTTGTACAACAGAAATAAACAAAAAAGGTCAGTTTTGCAATATAAGCAAAGGTATTATTCTGCAGCCACATTACACACATTTGTTCATAAGACGGTTTTCTAACGGCATGTTAGAAAACCGCTCATCGAAATGATCACCAAAACTGCCAAACCAGAGGGCTAAGAATTTAAAATATTTACACTTCGTTTGGTATGAAAAAAAAAGTTTTTGTTTTGATTTTTGAAAATCACACCATAATTGATTTTTAGTGGAGGGGGGGGTTCAATTTTCAATGTAAGTTCATGCTAAATCGGTATCCTAGTATATGTCCGGCAGTGTTCATGCTTTTTTTTTTGTTTGTTTGTTTTTTTGTTGCTTTTCCTTTTTTAAATTTGAACTTTTTTCAGTAATCCCAGACCCAAAAAGGCGTTAGAAGTAGTATATACACTCATCAGCAGCAGCCTTATAACGCCTGTCGTTGGACTTAGACCTTCCCGCAGATTCGGTCGACCTCTATATCGTGGGCATCGCAGTGCCATACTTTCTGAACTTGTCTAGTTCGTCGTGCCATCTCATATTTTACCGCCCACAGTTTCGCATGTGAATTCAGGTGATCCATTTTATGAATTGTTAAGTCCAGTAGTTCTCTAACGTTTTTACAACATTTGCAATTTAAATTTCCTAATGAATTCCTTGATATCAGTGAATCATGTATTCCTTTAATATTCTGTGCTGTTTTGTGATCTCTCCATGTGAGGTTGAGCACGATTCTCTCATTTGCATGCTGCGTGGTTCTCAGTTCTAGGGTCAATCCTTCGGTTAGGTTCCATATTCCAGCTCCATAGGTGACTATCGGGAGGTTGCATTGTTTGTGGATCCTTCTTTATGAAACTGATGCAAACCCCTTTTCCAATATCTTAATTGATGAACCAGACCTCTTTCCATGCCAGGACATAATCCGAATTTCAAATGCACAGCAATGTACATAAGGATACCCACCGCAGATCTAGTTAGTTAGTTTTGTTTAATCTTTGTTAGTGGGGTACTATCCTCATCGATGATGTGATCACTGCACAACAAAACGCGAAAGAAGTGGTATCCATTGATCACCCGTTTTTCCAATTCTTTAATTGATCACCCACAACACAGCATGTTGCTAAAAGACGTTGCTTACATGACAGTTTCTATCGAGTGACTAATTTTCATTTTTCTCTAACATCATTGGCCAACCTCTCTGTATTTCTAAACTGAAATCTTGGAATTTTGGAAACCAGAATTTTACAGTTCGTGCATTGACATAATTTCCTTCCAAATATGGAATTAATATTCCTAGCAGTTTCGATTCCATTATTGGCTGGCTTACAGTCATACAATTATAGAATGAGAAATTGAGAATTGAAAGGTTTTCCATGTTTGCAAAAAAATGGAATGAAAATTGTGGAATGAATTGAGATTTTTGCAGAATAATCAAAAGTGATTTATAATATCCGTATCTCGCAGAGATGAATCACCGTGACGCGAGTACCAGAACTGATTATCGAAAAGATCATTTTTTTAAAAATATATCTTTTATCTAGAATAATCTGAAAAAATAGATCTTTTATCTGACATTATACATAAAGGATATATATCTTTTATCTAAAATCATCTGAAAATATAGATCTTTTATCTAAAATTATCTTTAGAAGTATATTTTTTATCTAAAATCATCTGGAAATATAGATCTTTTATCTAAAATTATCATTAAAAATGTATCTTTCATCTAAAAGCAAAAGTTATTTTATCTAAAATTATCGAAAAAATATCAACTTTGGGCATTGTTGGTTGGTGAAAAATGGTCAAAAAGATTTTTAAAAAAAACGCAAATTTTTGAAAAACAAAAATGGCATTTGCAGATGGTACGTAGCGGTGTGTTCATGCAAAATGTAACCAAGAAAGACCAGAGACACACACAGACAAGCGAGCAACGAAGAAGAATCTGTAGCCCACTCGGCTGGTTGATCAAGTGGGTCATTTGTGAGGCTGTGGTGATTCATCATTATTTAAAATTAGGAAAATCATATGTTCTCGTTTTAAAAAGAGCAAAATTATTGAACTTGAAACAAAATAGACATTTTTCAAATTGAACCACCCACATTATTTCATATATGAATGTACTCGCTGAATACCTGTCCCATGGACGATTTAATCGGGAATATATATATATATATATATATATATATATATATATATATATATATATATATATATATATATATATATATATATATATATATATGTTGAACAGAAGGTAAAGATCCTGTTTTGTATTATAGTTACATCATAAATAGAGCCCCTGCCCTCTCTATGTGTCCTTTTCCCTCAAAACGTTTTAATTCAGAAAAAGGTCTCCACTTTTGTCCCCTTAAAGGATGGGTCTCCGTTTGCTTCAAACTCATTAAAAAATACAAATAAACTTATAAATGTATGGATGGAAAATGGGTTCCAACATGGCGTTATAGTTATACTGTAAATTGAACCCAACCATAAAACCTTTTTTTTTAAATATTTTTCTCAAAGGTTCTTGTTTTAACCCAAACCTCAAGTCCACTGAGTAAGCATGCCTAATTTGGTTGGCCTGCACCCATGTCTTGGTACTTTTCATTGCGTGACTGACCAACAAAAAAGGACACCAACATACAAACAAACAGACACCTCCCATTTATACATTTAAGATAAATGAATAAGACTGGCTACTGCGTATTAAAATTCTACCACTTCTATTTCGACTAATATATATATATATATATATATATATATATATATATATATATATATATATATATATATATATATATATATATAAGAAATTATAGAAATATGTTTCTTCCCATAAATATATTTATTTATCCGAATGAAAGAAGCCTGTATTCATCAGCATGAAAGATTTTGGTCAATATCTGAAACTTCTCAATTTAGTATAGTCTGTGAGAGAGCTTCCTGGTTATCAGTTTGTCGTCACTCCTAATCACAATGGGGGATTGTGTAATTTACATATCGGTTTACACCCTCAATATTTTTGAGAACATTTCTTATCATTCTTGTTCTTGCTACGGTAGGAAAATTAAGTCAATATCGGTTCGGAATTTTGATAATATACACCTATCTAGATGATAAACAGTGTGAGTTTTCCTGTTTATTTCTTTTATTTCTCCTCAAGAGTGCACAGATACTACATTTTGATCTTAGGTATTGCAGATAGATACTCTGATCTTAGGCAAAATAACCCCGATATTTCTATACAAGTACTATTTAAAAAATTCCATAAATATGTATGTATATGAATTTATACATGAAATATAATATATATGTGCGAGTTAAAAGTATACATGTGCGCACACATGTTTGTGTAGATATGTGTGTATATATGCACGTATGCAATAAAAAGACAATTCGGAATGTGAAAGACGATGTTTCGAATAAGTTTCCTTTATTCAATTTAACATGCGTCGTTAGTCTGAGCTAACTTCTTCAGAAACTTTCTGAAGATGTTAGACAAACGAAACATGTCAAATTGAATAACGAAAGCTTTTTTGAAACATCATCTTCAGCTTTTCGAATTGTCTTTTCAATATAATACTGTCGGATGAATTTGAATCTACATTCATACACTGATCATGTATGTACATATATCAGACTTGAAAATTTAGTGAACAAAAAACGAAAAGAACAAATACATGAAGGTGAAATGCTTTCTGAAACTCTTTCAGGAAAATATCAGATTAAAATTCAGGAGAAAGACATAATTGATATCAGTTCTTCCTGAATTTAACCTGTATCAACTCCTTTCTTATCAGAAACGAAAATTAATCATATTAAGAGAGGGGGAAATGGTCCTTGGTCTCAGATGACACACCTGCTGTGTGCAGATAAATTCGATAAGCGTCCACGGTGATGAGCCTCGAGGAAGAAATAGAATGAATGGAGGAAAGAAGGAAGAAGGAAAGAAATTGAGAGGAAGGGAAGTAGGGTGGAGGAAAAGAAGGGGGTGGTGAGACCAGCAAAACAATAGAGACGAGGTTTCAAAAAGTAGAAGGAGAGATCAAGTCCAAGACGTTTAATGGGAATCTGACATTTACAAGGCCTAACATTATGTTTCAATTTCAATTATTTTTTGAATTTCTCAAAGATTTATAATGGCACACACACAAGCACACAAGCACATATCGGAAGACCGTATTAGATAAATGACATTTTATTTCTACGTTTCGCTCATTACGAGCTTTATCCGGAAATAAGCTGCTACAGAAAATGGGATGTATATATGGTTGGACCGTGAATTTCGGGGTGGGTTGGGAAAGTGGTCTGTTTTGTAGATCATTTTTTGTGGTAAGCTTGGTGATACGTGTGTCTCTACCTTTGGGCAAACTCAGAAGGAAATTCTCACATCATGACAGTTGGAATAATCAGGTGTTTAGTATGGAGTTGATTTAGGATTTCATTTTTGGGAGAATTTATGTCAAAAGAAAGGAAGAATTTGTTCCTACTGGTGGCGTGTTTGATAGTACAGAATTTTTGTCAATCTGCGAGATCGTGGTGGGTGTTAATAAATATTGTGCGTGGGATGCGAGGGTGGTGAATGTGCCACGACCCTGGGGAGATAATCTGTCCGGTGAATGGTCATCTGAGCTGTAGTAATCAACAAATGTGTGTGTGTCGTATTAGTGAAGAAGTCCAACTTTCCGATAAAACATTTGCTATCATTACCAATAAATAAAAAAGGTGTACTAATCAGCCTCAAGTCTTTTCTTTTCCAAATCGTTGACTTTCTTCACACCGTCTTGTCGGATCTATGTCCATTTCTTTCTTTCATATATATATATATATATGTATATATATATATATATAGAGAGAGAGAGAGAAGAAGAGATATAAACAGACTGAAAAAGAGAAATATAGTTGAACATAGAATGTTGAACAGAATTAGAGAGAAAAAGAGGAAGAAAAAAGAGAGCAAGATTGAAATAAGCGTAGATGAAAAGCTTTAAGAAAGAAGAGAGAGAGCAAACAAAGATATAGAGCATATAAATTATATTTTCTCTTTTACACATCTTCCATTAAAAATGACGGACAAGCAGCATCTTTTTTATTTTTCCAATAATCTCTTCTTGTTTTCGCACAAGTGAAAATATCTCTGGTTTTAGTGTAAATAAATAATTTCCAAATGATTTATCGCTTTCGGCAGCATCTTCTGCCATTTTCGATATCAGAGTGTAATGTTACTGTTCTGTTACATAGCAGAGTTGTGTTTTCTCGAATGTCAATTTTCGATTTAACTTTACCGTTAAATTCAGCATTTGCATTTATTCTGTTTGTTTTTGTATATATTATATATTGTATTCGTACATTTTTCTAAAAGTTTATATATATATATATATATATATTGAATATGCTTGAAGAAATTTTTGTAATTCATACATAGTTATACAATATTTCATGATTTATTTATATATGTATACAAACATACTTATGTATCAAACATAAATACATTTTATACCTACATATCTATATATGATTTTTATAAAGTTATACCTTAATTTGTATAATAACACGCACACACACAAACATATATATTTCTGATTATGTATGTTAGTGTATGTGTGTGTATAAACACACGAAAATTAAGTAAATTGTAATGAATTTATACATAATACCAATAATATACATATATATATATAGAGAGAGAGAGATTAAGAAATGGATGTATGTGCTCTGACTGAATAATTATAAATTGCGTTATATTATATAGAAACTCCTATTTGAAATGATCTTCCGTCGTTACACGGTTAATGTATCACTTGACCATTTTCTTTGTTTATTCTATTTACGCTGTCTAGGCCAAGTGATACATTAACCATGTAACGACGGGAGATCATTCCAAATAGGAGTATCTACATAATTCATATATATATATATATATATATATATATATATATATATATATATATAGCGTGATAAGTGTTTGTCCTTCGACTGGAAAATTAAATTTGTTCAAATTGATTATAAAAGTTGATTAAAAGGTTTTAATTCAATTTTTGCACCTTTCAATTTAATATCTGAACTCCATCTGAACAAAATCTTCATTTCCTCTGCTAATGGATTATTCAGAGGTTTACAGCCAGTTACCCACTGATATTAAATAGAAATTTCCAACTTAGAAAATATTCAATAGTCTTATGTAAATTCATATATTTAATTGAAGGTGAATAAACTGCCACGGTGTCCTTCTCCCTACGCCAGCCATCTATACGAGCTCTGTCTGGAAAGTATCCGTCTATTTGATATTAGCAAAAGAGTAGTGTTCCCCTTTCCAATTTATCTCAGCGCCCGTCCCATTTTCAATAACAGTCTGCAAAGTATTCCAAGATTTATCAGGACAATTGAACTCCCTGTTCTTTGTATTGTTAACACGACGTTTTGGCTGATCCATTCTACAGCCTTATTCGGGTGTACTATCCGAATGTGATGGTGGTACACGTAATACTAGCAACGCCTGTGGCGTACGATTCAGATATTTTCTTTCCCATTAGCCGTCACATCAAACGAGTTACTTTTAGCCGTTTCTACACCCTCCAAGACTTGCTTACCAGAGTGACTTGTTAACAAGGAAAACAACAAGGATTTCTCTTTTGATCAACTGACTTGTCGCATTCTCCTTGATTCCGTCCACGGCCTAAAGTCGCTTGGGGAAAAGCCAGAAGTTGCCAGGAGCCAAATCTTGACTGCAGAAGACCTTTCAGAGATGCATTGTTACACTGAAACATACTGCACGAGGCGTGAAAAATGATTTTTTTGGTCATTCTTGATGCATGTGTCATATAGTAAAAAAAAAGCTCACTCAGTGATATCTAACTGCCGACTGAGAAACCCGATGAGAGAGTGTTTGTTAATATACGTGTAGTTCAGTCCTTTCTAATTGGTCTCCAAGTTTCATCAAAATAGTCCAGCCAGTCGGCGAGATATTCAAAATTGTTGGATACTCCTTGATCAGACCTTGTATTTGTCGTCCATTTCGAATGAGGTGAAATCTAGAAAAATGGCAAATGCTACGTTTTTATTGGTTCATTTGTTTGCTTGTTCGAGCGCACGCGCGTGTGTGTGTCGTGCTGTTCCTTGATTAGCTGAAATTCAAGTAACTCAGCACCAAGTGTGACCAATCAGATCGTGACACACATCCCTAACCTCCAGAAGATTTCTCCAATAGGGCCGTTAACTAAGTTCTGCTTCTAACTTTTCGTTGGTCTCATATCATGAACGTATGATTGAAGTAGCAGCAGTAGCCTTTCAGCGTCTGTCGGTGGACATAGACTCTCTCAAGATTTACCGGACCGCTCTATTATGGGTGTCGTGGAGCCAATATTTCCAAGACTTGTCTAGTTCGTAATGTCATCTTGTTTTTTTTGCCAGCAACAATTTCGCATATGATCCGTGGAAATCTAATAGTTGTTCGACATTACTGCAATATGATGAGCCCGTATGAGTTTTCCATTTTTTTCCGGTAATATATCTGACTCTAATTTTTATAATATAATGTGCTGTCTTGTGATCTCTCCATGTGACGTTACGCACGATTCTTCATTGTGCACATTGAACGGTTCTCAGTTTGAGATTTTATCTTCTGGTTAGGTTCGATGTCTCCAGTCGATAGGTGACTTTTATAAATAAAACATTCATTTAAGAAATCGAGAAAATCTGATTGTAAACAATAATTTTTCGGTGGTTTCTGTCATTATTGAAGGTTTGTTAAGTTTTGGCGTTTTTTTTTCTCTCCAAATATTACGAAAAGCAAAGGGAAGCCACTGAAAGTAACAATTGGTCTAATCAATGGGTAACCGTAACCCAACCCCTGTTCCTAACACTAACTTTGAATTATTCAATCACCACATGCCTCAGTCCCAAAGCGTTTTTGAAACAGGTCTGGTTAGTTACTCAATAGAAAATGTCATACAACCACCGTTTTTGACCGTATGCTTTGTCGGGGTGATAAATTAAAATTTGAATGAATAACTTACTTCTTTCACCATTTTTTTTGGCTGTGATCAAAAAAGTTTGAATCTTAAAAAAAAAAAAACAAGAGTGGATACAAAATAGGGACCAATTTAGTATAAACTTATATTGTAAATTGAGTCCCCCATCCTTCGAGAAAAATATTTTGGGTAGAAATTTTGAAAAAAAAAAGTTTCTTTTAGACATTGTGAGGAGTAAATATTTAAATTTTCAGCCCTCTTACTCCATTGGTGCAGCTTGTTCTCGTGATATATACATACGTAGCCAGTCAGCCAGATCAACTTAAAAACTGATGAAACCTATGCTGACAGTTTTGGTTGACGGTTTCTAATGACATTCCTCTGCTCCTCGTTGATCCCTGTTGCTTCTCGTATTTTACAAGGACCGTCTTTCGGCTTCTGATTTTATTTGCCAACGCAAGAAAAGGAATAACACCGAAAGACTGATCAGATTATTACTTCCGCTGTCATTCCGATCCTTCCTTTGCATCTTACTAATATGACCTTAGGCAAGACCATCCTCAACACAAGAAATAACCATTGGCCATCATTCGACAGTGACACAGTGCTTAAGCTCATCCAAAGGCTTCTCAATGTTTACTGAGTGACCTCAGGGGAGAGTGTCTGTCCATGCATACGCAGCAAGGTCCTCTATAGTTATGCGTTGACCCTTGCAAATGGTTCTGGAGATAAATAAATACCTGGATACATTCATATAACTGAAACTGAAAGTCTTACGGCGACGGTCTAACGACGTCATTGACAAACTAGAGACGTAGCAAGAGAGACCGGAATGGGGAAGTCGCCCCTGGGCGTCGTTGTGTGGGTTGCAACATTTCCTCTGGCAAGTAATGCTTGGTAATTAATAATTATGCCCGACTACCCCTCTATTTTGGCACCCAGGCACCATCTTTGCCCCCTCGCACTGAGAACCCTTGCAACATTACTGTGTCAAACTCATCAGATTATCACGGATTATTAGGTTGTTTTTGTCAATTTATTATGATAATGCAAATGTCAGTATGAGTGTTTTGAGACGAAGCAAATCGTTAATATCTCTTGATAACAATTGACGTATTTTTTGTTGGATATGAAACTTCTTTTCATGATTTCTCTGAGTCAATGAAATTATTTTCTTTTCAAAATCGCTGAATCGACATTGTCTGAGGAATTCTGTTCTGTTGTCCTAACTGCTGCTGCTGTCTGTGTTATGTGGCTTCAACCCGGGAGAATCGGTGAGAGTTGTGCTTTCGCCTCGACAGATTTTTGTCTCTTCTTTCAAAGATTTACCAAAAATACTTGTTTATCCTTCGTCAAAAAAATGAAGGCGATATTCAAGTACTTTTTGCAATTGGATTGTACTTCTAAAATATCAATAACAATATCTTGCTCTGCATTTTCCTGTTCATGTTCTATATTTCCTGAATATCAAACTAAATTTAAAATTGATGGATTTTTATTTATTAGGCTTCTTCATCATCATTATCATCATCATCAGCAGCAGCAGCAGCAGCCTTTTAGCGTCCATCGTTGGACAAAGACCTTTCCCCAAGATTCGCTAGACCACTCAATCGTAGGCGTCGTGGGGCCAATACTTCCTGGACCCGTCTATATAATTTGTCAGGATATCTTATTCTTTGCCAGCCACAGTTTCGTTTATGATCTACTACATAAAGCTGGGTGAATTGCCTCTTGTCACTGTTTTTTTTTTGTTTGTTTTTTGTTTTTTGTTTTATTAAAAAAAGATGCAAGAACCTGTACTGGTTTCTCAGCTACTAAAGGGCCTGAACCATCTTCCTCAAAAACGAAAATTGATTAATGAAATCTAATCACCTTTGTATACCCATCATCACCAGTCTCTTAACGTCCGTCAGAGGACATAGACCATCCCCAGGATTCGCCACACTTCGCTATCGTGGGCGTCGCGGAGCCTGCAACTTTCTGAATTAGTCTATCTCGTCTCTCCATCAAGTACTCTGCCAGCCTCGGTTTCGCATGTGATCTCTGTGGATCCATGTCTTGAGTCGTGATATACACCGGTTGTCTACCATTCTTGCAACATGACCAGCTCATTGCCATTTGAGATTTTTTATGGATTCTATGATGTCCTTAACTCCAGTCTTCTCCCGGATGTTTTGTGCTGTCTTGTGGTATCTCCATGTGAGGCTCAGCATAATTCTTCCATGTGCACGTTGCATGGTTCTCGATTCGAGGGTCTGTCTCTTGGTTAGGTTCCATGTTTAAAACTTGTAAGTGACTATTGGGAGGATGCATTGGTTGTATACTCTTTATTTTAGGATTTTTGAGATTTTCATGTTTTTGAAGGTTGAGCTTGCTCTGCCAAAGGCTTGACATCCTAGTGTGATTCTTCGCTTGATTTCATCTTCTTTTGAGAATCTCATGGAGATTTATTGTCCTAGGTAGATGTTGTGGTCTACTTTTTCCAGTTCTCTGTCCTCGGTTTTGATCTTAGTGTTCTCATTTCCGACATAATTGTTGCACATGATCTTCGTCTTGCTGAAGACCATGTATAGGCCAACTTTCTTAGTCTCTTCATTTAGTTCATCTAGCATTACTGGGAGGTCGTATAGGTTCTTTACGAAAAAGGCAATGTCGTCTGCAAATCTGAGGTTGTTCAGATATTGCCGTCTATTTTGATTCCTTTATTCTTACAGTTTAGTCTTTTGAAGATCATCTTGAGGCAGGCTGTGAAGAGTTTGGGTAAGATGGTATCACCTTGTCTTACTCTGAATCTTTATGTAGCCTGACAAAGGAGCTACACTGACTGCACATATGTTGCAGCATTTTGATGTATTCTAGATTTATAAAAATTCCGTTTCTTCTGCATCACTGGAAGATTCCACAACATAGAGATTGGCAATTCAAACGTCTTTACATAGAAGATTCTTCTGGTGACAAAAAAAAAGTGTTACGAACTTACGCAGGCGCATACCACACACATACACACACACAAAACACATGAATACCCATTGCGTTTCATATATGCAGATTATTGTCCATATTCATACCGGGTTTTATTCCTCCAATGCCTGAATTTAACTCTTTTACCCAGAGAACCTTCAGAGCACAATTTAGATTTTAAGCTTTCAGGATCATCAAGTGCTTCAAGTTTGGATTTTGAATTGTATCTTTTCATCTTCTACTGATAGAAGGAAGAGGATGGAGAATTTCCATTTCTATTCAGACACACGTTTGAGTTTCTGGGGATGAGTTCCCCACCAACATCACAAAGAATGAGTAAAATAAAAAAAATTCTCAACAAGAATAAGAAAGACCAAACATTTTTCCATCTTCATCTAGCCCCCAAAAAAGGTTCAGAATGGCTGCTCTTCTGCAGATGTCCTTAATCATATGGTTGGTATGTATGTATATATATATATACATGTAATTTCCCGTTTATTTATGCTGAAATAAACAGTTTAACATTCATGAATTCTATTTCTTCGTCACCATATGACTTCACTTCATAGAGGCGTCCAATTTGCACATCTTTATGTAGTGGATTATTCTGATGTCGTTGGAGAATGTTAAGCCCAAAAAGAAATATATGTATACACATTACGTTTTATATATGTAGATACGTGTTAGCTAATGCCTCCACGCTGGCTACTGAATCAGCTGTTCTTGCCTGGGCTTCCCATATCACAAGTTTTTCTTGTCTCGACTTGTGATCTGTGAAATACACTTAGAGGCGACAAGTGCCCGAAGTGGTGTCACTCACTCCACTATTCTCGCTTACAGCGCCTGTTATCCTAAAGCGGTCACCCATCTAGGTATTCGATGTTACTTAACTTGACAGTGATCGCACGAGAACCAGTGTGTCCAGCGTGACTTGGTCGTTAGAGATGTAGATACATTGAAATGTAAAGAGACTCCCCCCTCTTTCCCACAGCAGCGCCTGTCTCAAGATTCGTTAACTTGTACTTCTACAAACAAAGAAAAGAGATAATTCTTCGGTCGGTTCGAAGAGACATCAATTTCGTCTGTTAGGCGATAGCCTTGTAATGATGAAAAGCTTTTACTTTTAACAACAAATATTTCTCTCTCGACGTTATCTCTTCCCTGGTCATAATTGTTGATTCAATCATTGTCATTGTCATTCCTTTAACACTTTGAACGCTAAACGACATTAACGAATTCGCTACTTCTCTTGTTAATCGTAAACGACATTAATTACGTGACATCCTTTTTTTTCCGTGCCTTGTCTCCATTTTGTCCTTCTTCATAAATCTCTCAGTGTCTGTTTCTTCAGAGATTACTTTCATTGGAATTCCCAGTTTCATTTGCATGCATCAGCTCAGTGATCCTCGCATGTTCCAAGTTTGGTCGAGTTCGGGACTTCATTCTTATAAGTTCTTTATGACCACTCCCTTGGCAGCGAAGGGATACTCACCACGCTTACCACAAAACTTGGATTGTACTCTACTTGCTGCACAGGGAAATGAATCTTTATGAAGAGCACTAGAAGCCAGGGACGTCTGCGTGTGAGACATACGTGCTAACCATTATATCATCCGATCGAACTTAAGATACGTTAATCGGTGATCAACGACCAATGTTTATTTGTTATTTCTTTCTTTTGTTCTGTCAGTTCCTCTGGGCTGTTGCTCTTGTTCATGAAACAGCACCTAGCCTGCGTCATGATCATGAAGCTATCATTGGAATTACTCAGAAAACATCAAGCAGCGTAATGGGAAGGTGGCACAATCTGAAGGAGAATATCCACAGGCTTTTTTTTTAAAACTAAACTAAATCAACAGTGTAGCCACCCACTGAGTCTATGAACTCTTTTATCTCTCCCTTCATAATCGCTTCGTCTCTTCTTCTTTTCTCCCTCTTTGAACACCTGTGCGTGACTCGTGTCCGTTCTAAATGTCCCCTTTCCTTGTAATCAGCTACTTGGAACGCATGTCTTTTACTTCTAATTGGAGAGAAGACGAGGCGAAAGTATTGTTTAATTCCTCCAAACCGTCTGTCACTCTCGGTACTTGCCATTAATAATTTACACGCTGGTCCTAGAAATATAATGATTATTCGCTGCTGGTGTTTGTCTCAATCAGAGAAATGGAAACATTCGCAGATGCAATTTTAATTTTATGATCGAATTCCGAGCTGCTGACGGTAGTGTTTATTATTTATCTTCTCGTAAGAAATGACATAAAGTATCTTCCTTCTTCCCATCTTGCAAGACAAAACAAGACACGCAGATTCTGGTAACTGTCAACGAAAACAGTCAACATATATTTCTTCAGTTTTTGAGTGATTCTTGCTGGTTATCTATCTTTCTATATGAAGCTGTTCCATCTACCTATCTATCTATCTATCTATCTATCTATCTGAAGCAGTTCATATCTATCTATCTCCATATCTGTATACTGGAATCTGTCCATAACTATCTATCTATCTATTTATCATACGTACAAGACGCACCAATGGAACTAGAGAGCTGCATATTTAATCATTTACTCCTTATTGCGTGAATTATAAATTGCGTTATATTATATAGTTGATATCTATTACACGGTTGATACATCATTCAATTTAGACAACGTAAATACAATAAACAATTTAAGAAAATGGGACTGCTGCAGGAATCGAACCTGCCACCGATAGGGTAACAACTTCAGCGTAGCGATGCGCTTACCGCCAGTAATACAAAAGCCAAATTCTCATCACGCTTATTCTCGGTCTTTTTCGTCTCTTTTAATGCGACAGACTTTTTTTTTTATGTTCCCAGTTTTTTCTGTGGTGGGTAGAGTCAATTTACAATAAGTATATGTTAAATTGGTCCCTCGGTTTTCGTCCAACAATATTCATGACCTTTTTTTTAAATTTAAATTCGGACTTCTTTAGTGATCATCGCTCACCAAAAAGGCGAGATAAGTAACTTACTCACAATTTTTTTCATTGATCAGCCCTAACACGGCAAAATTCGCTGATGACATGACGGTTTCTATTGAGTGGCTAACCTGGTTTATTACGATTTTGTGATTGAATTCTGAGCTGCAGAGGCTGGTGTTTATCAATGGCTTCTTGAGAGTTTATCACAGATGAAATAACATGAAATATCTTCTTTCTCTCCATCTTGAGATCAAGATATACAGGAATGCAGTGGTTACTGTTTATCGACCTATTTACTTATCTACGTATTTATTTACCGATCTATTCCACTCGGTTAATATCTAGTATCAATAGAATGGAGAGGCAGGTCTGCTTGGTCGCTCGATAGAAACTGTCACGTGAACAACGTCTTTTGTCACCATGCCGTGTTAGGGGTGATCAATTTAAAAAAATTGGAAAAAAAGGGGTGATCAATGTACGAGTCACTCCTCTCGCCTTTTGTTGGGCAGTGATCACTAAAAACAGTCCAACTCTCCCCCACCAAAAAAATAACAAATATGAATGCGAAATTAGTGATCAATGAGATTACTTATCTAACCTTTTGTTGAACAGTGATCACTCGAAAAGTCTCATTTTTTTTCAAAGCGTGAATGATAAAGGACACTAAGGGACCAATTTAAGATAAACTTTTATCGCACACCCCCACATACACACTTGAAACCTATTGTGGTGTTGGGGAGATTTCAAAAAGAAAACAAATTTCAGCCCTCTAGCACCATTGGTGCGGCCTGTATACGAGATACATACATACACAGCCACTCAGACCACTTTGAAAACTGGAGAAACCTATGTTGACAGTTTGGGTGCCAGTTTTGTTTGACAGTTTCTAATAAATATGAGCGCGTGTTCCACTGAGCCCTATCCGTCCCCGTTTGTCAATACATAATATACACTAGCTGAAGTATCCATCAACGCAAGGTAAAAGTGGGAATGAAGCTTCAGACTTGTAAAAAAATACTTTCCTTCCACTTTTGATCCCTTAAAAGGGGAAAATATTTTTCCTTGACTTTTGCCCCCTCAATAGGGGAAGAAATCCCCTGTCACTTTTGACCCTTCAAACAATTATATATAAAAAACGAAAGTTAACCAGAAACTGTTTCCGAGCAAAAATAGTGTTACCGGTCTTTATCTGAAACGAGATAAAGTTTGTAAATTATAAAAAATCATTTGACACCCTATCACGTGTATGTTCAAATGAATAGTATAAAATCTTCCTCGGGTGATGTTAATATGGTTCTATGAGTCTAAACTTTTGAGGTTTGGGGGAAACCTCAGATGAAAAAAAAGAAGAAAAACATTTTTGTAATATACTTTTTTTAGGTGAGCGCGAACACAGACTCCAGACGAATTGATAGTTTTTGCGTACCTAAACATGTGTGCTGTAAGTAGACTTAGACCTGCTGACCTCGAATATGCCTTTGTTTTTCCTCTGTGATGTGTAACTCTCGGCTTATAAGAGTACAAACATACACTCTTTACTACTTTACTGTATATAATTATAAAATTAAGAAAATTATATCATTTTGAAACTCTATTTTAAAAGATCTTCCGTTATTACACGGTGAATGTATCATTTGACTTTCTTGCAACAGCTCCATTTTTTTTAAATTGTTCATTTTACTAACGTTGTCTAGACCAAATGATACATTCACAGTATAATAATGGGAGATCGCTTCATATAGAGTTTCAAAATAATATAACGTAATGTGTAATTGAATTGGTACTTATCTATATACTTAAGTACTTTGTGTGTGTGTGTGTGTGTGTGTGTGTGTGTGGACTTCAAAAGAAAGCGAACAATTTGGAGCGGTCATTGTTACAATTTTAATCTTCCGAAACAAAGATAATCCTTCTCTTTGTCGGTGAATTTCTGAAAACCAAATTTGGACATTTTTGTCGAGTATAAACTTTCTAAACTGATACAAAAAAAACTCAGATCTAAGCATTTCCTGAAAGCATACGATCTATCTCTCCAAGAACCATCCCAAAATTATGAAAGGAAAAATATCATCAACCGTCAACCAAAACTGTCACAAACAAATGTTAAGACAGGTTTCTCCAGTTTTTAAACGAACTATCCGTCAGGATAAGTATTGGCCGTGCGTACAGGCCACACCCACTGGAGTTAGAGGGTCGAGAATATATTTAACATTTACTCCTTATGATGTCTGGAGAAACCTTTTTTGTTTTTACCCTGAAAAATAGGTTTTGAGTGGAGGGTTTAGTTTACAATGTAAGTTTATGCTAAATTGATATCTCAGTTCACAGCTGAATTCACGTTGTTTGTTCTTTTTCATTTCTGACTTCTTATTGACATATACATTGATCATCCCTTTTTCCCAATATTTTGATTGATCACCCCCGAAACAATATGGTGACAAAGGACAATGGTCACATGATACCAATTGTTCTTCTTGTCAATAATTTGTACTTCATCCCTTGTTCATTACTACGAAGGATGATGAATATAAGAAAACTGAACAATCCATTAACAATTGAACAAAGCTCTGTGTGTGTGTATGTGTGTGTGTGTATGTGTGTGTGTGTGTGCGAACCGTGATTACTCGACAACTAGCCATTTTATGAAGTTGATATTCGCCAGGTATATTAGTCAACACACAGAATCGAGTTTAAAGGTTTGGAGTTGGGCGATTCTCGAGGAATCGAATAAAAATGAATGAAATTAAAAAATTATAAATATATCTCCTTGATTACTATGAGTCATCTTCGTTGACTTCCGCTCTTTAGAATTATCCAAATGTAGATATAAAACATCTAATTTAGCAACAAAGAAAAAAAAAGTAACTGAAATACTTCGGAGCCGTAGATTCGCACGACAGACAGAAATTATTTTACTTGACAGCACTGCTCCATACAGAATAAAGTCCAGCCCCTTCCAAACATGCTCCTTTGGACGACATTATTAGTTTAGGTTAGAAACATTGGTTCATGGGCACCCATGTTTCATTTCGTTACTTTTTTTTCTCATTCTTTGAAGTGTCTATTGTATGATTCTGTCTGTCCCCAGGTAGAATTAATCTCATATTGGGTTCATTTGAAGTCCTTTTCTTTAACCCTCGGGCAAATCCAAACCCGGACACCGATGAAATAGAAAATTACATAACTTCCAAAGTAAATAACGTACAGAGACAAATGCACTCATTTTTCCATACAATTCTGACCCGAGGAATTCAGGAAAATAGTTATTATTAATATTAAAATACATCTTGACTCTATTTCATTGCAAAAACAGAGAAAAAAGCCAAGAATCGTGAGAAAAATATATTTTCATATGTATTCGAAGTATCAACTATGTGTCCTGTAATCTGTTTTGTTTTGTCTTTTTCTCAATCCTTGAAGTGTGCATTTTATAATTCTACCTGGTCATTTTCAAACCCAGATTACACCTTTTGCGAACACGACGTTTCAGATCTGGTGAAACACATCAATTTGAGTTGCAGTTTGCATCCATGCCTTGAGTTAAGTTTAAGCTGACAAAGGCTGACGTTATGATTGAAAGTCGAAATATTTCCGTCCAGAAAGCTAGTTTGTTTCACAGTTCATTGTTAATAATTTCGATCCTAACCATGAATCTATGAATCTCGACCAGTGCCAAACTTGGATTGATCACATAAATGAATGCTGCCCCCCCATTTACCTGTAGTCGGGTATTGAAGGAAAAGAGATGGATTCATGCCTTTCCGAAGGGCATTATTGCGGGTTGAACAAAAACTCAACCGGCGTTTGAATCCGGTTTGTCAATTCGAATCTTTGCACTGTCAATAGTTGAGGCCATCGGCACCTCCAATGACTACACAATATAGATATTAAATATAATCATAATAAGTATTAAAAACTGTCAGCGGGTTTCTGCAGTTTTCAAGTAGGTCTGTCTGGCTGGTTATGAGCATAACTATGCATCACCAATGGAGTTGGCTGGGCCGAAAAATTTAAACATTTACTCTTTATTATTTACCATTTTTCAATTATTCTCAATAAATGTTCTTAGTGGGGGGGGTTTAATTTGCAATGTAATTTTATGCTAAATCAGTCACTTACTTTGTGTCCGGCAGTATTCGCACTTGTTATTTTTTAATTGGTGATCATTGCGCAACAAAAAGTGTGATAAGTTATTCATTCAGAGAACACCTCTTTTTCCGATTTTTAAAAACTGATCATCCCCAACAGGGTGTAGTGCCAAAAGGCATTGTTCACTTGACAGTTTCTATCGAGTGACTAACCAGACTTGTTTCAATAGTGTATATTCGGCGCGATTGTCGCAAAGTTTAGTCCTATAGAAATGTCTTGTCAGGTTGACAGGCGCATCTCCGGGATTAAATGTCTAGTGTGTCAATATAAATGTGTTTCATCGAACAGACAGAGTGGGGTGGAAAGGAAGACCAAAGACAGCAAGAGAAACTAAATGGAATATTTACAAAGGTGATCTTGTAGCGGTCCATTCCGAATGAAGGTTTGTCGAGACACGACCACCAGCGAGAGACGAGCCTTCCTAAGTAACAAATTGATATTTACACGCCTTACGTCAAGGCGGATTTTCCAAAGCTTTATTGACCGTTGAAGGTAATGCACAGGTTTGTGAGCGCTCGAAAATCAAAGTTTATTTCTCAGCCTCTTGCTAACAAAGTTAGCAATTACAGGTATTCCCGGCTACAGGGATACTAGAAAGTACTCGGAGAGCGCATAGCGTTCAACATTTGTTTCGCAGGAAGCCGTTATCGAGGCGGGGTGTAGTATCTTCCTCTGTCTCGCACATCATCGTACGCAGAATAGAATAGAAATATTGAGAAACAAGAGAGAGAATACGATACTTACAATATACATAGATATTGAGTTACTTCCCTTCAAATATATATCAAGTATTTTTATTTACTGCTCATTTTCAAGCCCTTTTCATGCAGAATGATGAAACCATACCTCAATCGAACGAAATATTCCTGTATCCGCCCAAAAATTACATAACTTATTTCTTAGACAATTGTCAACCGTTTACAAAGGTTAATTGACATTAAGTGAGAACTTTTGGAGATGACGTGTGAAGTAATACCTAAATCACTGAAAAGTATTTTTCAGTCGAAAAGATATTCCTGGATGCTTCCCAAAATTGTATTATTTCTCCTTTGGCTCACAGCCCACCCTTCCGACAGATTGGGGGTATTGTGTGGAGACAGATGGATTTGATCGAATCCATATATATCACCAACTCTGTGTGTGTAAGTGATGTTTGCCAATATGGCAGATACAATGGTCGAAACCTTGTCATAAAGGAAACGACTGTCCCGAATCGACTGATAAATACAGGTATCCTGCGCCTTCTTATTCACTTTTACAACAATAGACGTAACGTGAAAATAGCGATCAACATTTGTTTTGCAGTGAGCTGTTATCGAGGCAGCGTGCACCCTCTTCCCGACAACCCAGTCTCCTGTATCTTTCACCACCTGCTCTATGTATGCTTTCTAGTTTTCTCAATGGAAATTGGGACACATTTTATATTTCAGTGTGTCTTATACGCTGAAAAGCACTATATACAAAGAGAGAGAGAGAGAGAAGGAGAGAGGAACAGATGGATAGACAGACAAACAGACAGATATAGCGGAGCGTAGTTTCGAACTCCTGTCCAAGTCGGGGACTGGAATTGACAAGAACAAATTCTTGATTGTTCGTCTGTTCCGTCACATATAAGCAAACAGTAAAAGATTTGTACTCATATAAAAGTTTTCACTTTTCCAAGCCTGACTCTTCGTAATCTCATATCAATGAAACATTGGTTTCTCAGCTTAGAGCTCCCCTTCAAGAGTTGGGTAAAATCAGCCCTCGATTGTGTTTCTCGTTTGGCTTGTTCAGGTGATATTTTGCCAAGGATCAACAATATCCTTATGCATGGATCTCTGCAATATTTTGTACGGGAACAAAGAAGATAATCTAGTTAATAAGATCAGTATTTGGTCTATAGCACATGTGTGCGATATACTTGAGATTTGTTGGACATTGATAAAATCTCCCAGAGGTGGAATCTTAGTGATATTTTCCAGATCCTTGTCTGCATAAAAATAGAATTATCAGATTTTCATTATTTATCTCCGTTATATAAAATCATAATTAAATCTCCGTGATTTGAAATCACGACCATGTCATTGGTAACCAGCTTTCTATTCCGACTGAAGATGATAACTTTCTACTTTTATAATATATATATATATATATATATATATATATATATATATATATATATATATATATATATATATATATATATTTGTTTATTTATTAGGGTGATACAAGCCTGTGCGTATCTGCATGATAACTTTTCGTTATTATCTAAGACTAATCAGTTTAGTTCAATCAGACAGACAGCTTCCTGGCAATCTGTTGGCTATTAATTCAAATCACGTTAGGGAAATGTCGATTTTGGAAATCGGTTTCCACCTCTCATTCCAGTGAGGATTGTTCTTGCTCTTCTTGTTTTGTTTTTTTTTGTTACGGTCGGAAAACAAAGTTAACTTCACACTTTGTAGTGGAGTTCGCCAATATCTTAACTGCCATCTGATAATCTTCCCTTTAAGTACGAACTTATGTCAGATGTACCCGTAACATCGTCACTTAGCGTAGACAACAAGTAAGTGTGTAAATAATACATTTCCGGTGCGCTATGTTCATCGAAATTTCCCTTATATCTCTCGCCCCCCTCTCCACACCGACCGTTCCGACCTCACCTACTTTCCTGCCTCCCGGGGGAAGACATTAGAGTACCCGAGTTCCCATACCCTATCACCGAGATAAGCGATTGACTCGCTCTAGTTCGCACTTTGGAAATGGATTTGATCGATCGATCAAAAATTGGGGGAGTTCAGAACCGAGTTACGTTGACTGTGAAATAAAAGAACAGGTTTCGGTTTGAAATACCCCCCCCCCCCGCCAAATACAAAAGAAACGACTCTGTTCGAAACCTGCAACATTGTTTACAAAATTTTCGATAGCATTTGGTGACCTTTGTTCCTGTGATGGAACTGGTTGTTCCCCATTCAGTTTTAGAATTGATCTCCGTTGAAACGTTCGATAACAAAAGATAATAATTGCATCAGAAATAGAAAGAAAAATACCGTCTGGAATCCAATATAAGTCATCAGGAATATTTTTTAAATGAATATATTCATGAAGTATATACATCACTTATAAACACTGTATAATCTTCTTTCTTTCTTGTATTTTCTGTTTTTCGTCTCAAGAATTGATTTTAGAAAAAAAAAAGGAATAATCTGACGTATTGTAATGTAAGAAATATCCTTTTACCTCGCCAAATTCCCGTTCCCTTTCTTTCCTCTGTGGGCGTTGAACTCTTTTCTAATTTGGTCTGAAAGAAAAGTTTTTGACATTGATAGACGTTTCGACGTTCGTTGCAGGTAAAACGTTTCCTTTCACAGACAGAATATGACGCTGGACTCTTTCGCGTCACTTAAAAGGAGAAATACTTGAACCACAAAACGACTCTCATTGACAGAGTGGAGTGGTTGACGTGTCAGTGTCGCAATTCAACATCCGTGAGTTCGTTCCTCACTGACTGCTCAGAAAAAGTGTCTTGTGAAAAAAAAAAAAAAAAAAATATATATATATATATATATATATATATATATATATATATATATATATAAAAACTAGTATCTGTTGTTTTTTAATGCACAAAACATATCACGTTCGTATCTTTGAGTGCAGAGTGTACCTTTCACGTTTACATCAGCAGCAGCGGCAAAAGCCTTTTATCGTCCGTAGTAAGACATAGACTTTCCCCTGGATTCGCTAGATCTTTCTATAATGGGCGTCAAGGAGCCAATGCTTTTTTAACTTGTCTAGTTCGCCTTTCAATCTTGTATTCTGCGAGCCTCGGTTCCGCATGTGATCTCTGGGGATCAGTGTTGTGAGTAATAATGTCCATCGGTTGTCTACCAATATGGCCAGCCCATTGCCATTTGAATTTTCTAATTGATTTTTATGATGCCTCGAATTCTTGTTCTTTCCCTGATATATTGTACTGTCTTTCTCCATGTGAAGTTGAGTATGATTTTTTTCATATAGATGTTGCATGGTTCTCGTTTTCTTGGTTAGGTTCCATGTTTCAGCTCCATATGTGCCTATCGAGAGCATGCGTTGGTCGTATACCCTTCTTTTTAGGACTGATGGGATTTTCTTGTTTTTGAAGGTTGAGCCTGCCTCGCCAAAGGCCTGCCATCTACGAGTGATTCTTCGCTTGAGTTTTTCTTCTTTTGAGGATTTCATTAAGACTCGTTGCCCTCGGTAGATGTAGTGGTCCACTTAGTCCAATTTTGCGTTTTCGATTTTGATTGTTGTGTGTTTATTTCTGAGGTACAAATTTTAACAATGATCACCGACTTTTTCATTAAAAATTCAAATTGTATTGCAATAATTTAAGTGTCATTTTCAATGTTTTAATTTTGGTTTTAATTGCAAGAAAATGGAATAAAGTTAGTTATGTAAAATAAATTTTACGTTGATCGTTTTCATTTCAATCGCTGTTATCCAAAATTAACCCATCACCATGATTGAGGCCTACCATCAGAAAAAAAAATGAACCTTGTAATTTAAAATCTACCAAGACTTAGGTAACTATAATAGAAATATGGAATTCGACGAAAATTAGTTAAATTAAGGAATACTTAACTGGACTTTGAAAGAACATAACTCACTTATCACTCGAGATAGAGTGAAAAATACATTTATTTACAGCGTGTGTATGTTACGTTCTAGGACAATTGCCCCCGGGTAATTACCTGCCTGACAATTTCCCCCGACAATCTCCCCCTGAACATTTCCTCCTGGACATTTTTCCCCTTTGAGAGAAAATGCAACTATGATTTACTGGCTGGATATTGAGAGACAATGGGCAAAAAATTGAACAGCGGGTAAGAATGCAAAGATGTGAAAATTAAAATTCTGTTTCTCTGAATTTTTGAGATGAGGTATTATTATTATCTCTATTATTGTTCGGACTATCCTCATCTTGGTTGTTTTCCATACTACGTTTCGGCCATTGTACTCTACGGCCTTCATCAGGTATTATCTGATAGGTGTCGGGGAGTAACAAACCAAACCCTTTTTTTAATCGACGGGGGTATATTGACCGCACTCCCCTCTTAGCATTAGTAGTATTTTCGAATTATTATTGTCTCACACTGGGATTGAACCTAGAACCATTAGATTACTGCAATTAATCGATAAGAAGAAAAGAGACATGGTCGGACAACGGAGGTTGGAAGGGATGAGGGAGAGAATGAGAGGTTACAGGTGGAATGGTTGGAGAAGAGCTGAATCGTGAGATATTCTTAGTTGTCAATACCCATGGAATTTCCACATGTCCAGTCAGTAAATATTAATCTTGCTACGCGTTTCTTATTATCTGTCGTCTCTACAAGACTCTAAGATATTCGCTTGCATATAAAAGACGCAGCCTTGTTTTGAATATTATTAAATGGCAAATCCAATAAAAAGGTCTTGTTAGTCACTCAATAGAAACCGTATCACTCAATAGAAACGTTTTTGGTCGTATGCTGTGTTGGAAAAAGAGGTGATCAATGAATGAGTTATTTCTCTCACCTTTTGTTGGATGGTGAGCACTGAAAAAAATTCAAATATCCTACAAAAAAACAAGCTCGAACACTGTCAGACACAAAACAAGAATCTGTTTAGCATAGACTTACCTTGCAAATTGAACCCTTCCTAAAAACATATCATGATGGCTGATTTTCAAAAAACAAAAAAACAAGAAAACAGTTTGATTTTTCTGGACACAACAAGGGGTAAAGGTTCAAATTTTCAACACTCTTAGCCTGTGCGCGTGATATGCATTAATAGCCTGCCAGCCAGAATCACTCAAAAACTGAAAAGACCTATGCTGACGATTGCTATGCTGATGTTGATAATGTAGTTTGACAGTTCCTTATAAATGAAACAGTGTTCCAGGTTAGCATGTTAACGTCGCAAGTTGTTACGACGTATTTCAATCTTTACCTAAGGCTCCAAAATTTATCAACCACATTTCTCAATGTATAATCCCTTACCAGAGATAATCTGTATTCCCACGAGGATTTGATTCCGAATGAAAAATCTATTATCGTGTGTATAAACTTATGTACGCAAATATGGATGAAAATTCGTGATCACAGTCAATAATTGAAGAACTGTAGCGTCAAAATTTGAAGTCATGCAAAGAATAGATATGGTCAGGATAAATTCTGTTGATGACATTATTGGCGTTTTCCACTGGGGAAACATCTAAAATAGAATAAAACAGCTGGAGAATCTAGGTGCTATTTTTAAACCCATCAGAATAAGGCCCCCCAAAAGATCAATTCCAAAAATCAAAACGATATTTTTAGAAAGGGTTTGGTCAAATATTGATGTCAATTTTCAAGTCTGTAGATAAAACAGTACGGCCAGAAGTGTGAGAACAAACGAACAAGCAAACAAATGCATTAACATACGCATGTAAAAAAAAAAGATGGAACCCCTTTGCCATCTTTGATGACTATGGTCATTCAATTAAGTTAATTTTAGATAATACGCATCCAGGTTATGGGTTTGTTTTTTTTTTTTTTCTTTTGCTCAAACATTTTGGGGGATGCAGTTTTTGTATGGTAAAATACAGTTCTCTAACAAATACGGTCAATGATTTTCAGCGACCCCTTCTCCTACAGTATTCAATGTCCAGTTGTGGGGATTCTGACCCCGCGGCTACACCTTTCTATTACACTATAAGGGGAGAGTTAGAGGGAGATTTCCGACGGCTTCTAGATACTGATCCTCGCCTGCACGTACTTTTATGGAACCCTGCGTTAAATCGACTTTGTGTCACATTCCATGCGCATGCGAACAGAATCTAGTATGGATTTTTCAGCTATCCTTTATAAGCAGTAATCTTTTTTGAGCTGGGGTACAAACATCAGGAAATGAAACTTCTTCGAAGAATACGGTGAAAACAAGGTGTTTCGATAAATTTTTTTTCCCTCGGTCGAATTTCCCAGACATTCGGATAGCAACTCATACAAATCCCTCGCGGCTGAGTTCGATCTTCGCCGAGAACTGTGAGTTAACGTTGGTCTTCTCCAACAAAAATCTATAATGATGATAATATTATCTTGATTCATTTTTCTATATCAGATGAAGAATTGTCTACCATAAGTATTTCATTTCTTTCATGTTAATTCTACTTGCTTTTCATCGCAATCGCTCAGGCTGTAGGTGAGAAAACAGCGTTGATCAAGAATAAAGATTAGGCTCCAGACAAAATTCGAACTTGCATCACTTTACCCCATGGCTCAGATTGCTCAAATAGTAGTGCAGTTGCCGTACATAGGCTGAGCCTCTCAAAGGAAGCAGCTGGGAGTTCGAGTCTCATCTAGAGCTTATTTTAGCGATCTGCTCTGTTGACTTACATTCGTACTATTAGATAAAAAGTAATATATCACATTTTTTGTTTTTAAGGTTAACTTAGGATTATTTGTGTTTTTCATATATTAAATTGATTCATCTACAATATGTTAGATTTTAGTATGCAAGTCATTGATTTCAAAGTAAAATCAGTATTAACAAACCGATATTCTCAAGATATATTCATATTTATGCGTTAAATATACCATATGAATTTCATCTTATAATAACAGTTTTTATTTGAAGTATTCACAATAACTTATTCGGTGGGGTGAGATTTTATCATACAACTTGGGAGGAGTTCACAATATTGTAAATAAGTCTATATAATAGTATAGTTATCGATATTTATTTTCCAATTTCAGAAATATAAAGATCACTATGGGTCGTAAGAAAGTTATAACCTCAAAGCGAAACAAGATATTGTAAAGTTATTGAGTGATGTGAACACAATTTTGGAAATTGCTAAAAGGTTGAACAGCGATCACTGAACGACCAGAAAAGAAATGGAAAACATTGGCAAAATAAGAACAAAAAGAACTCGCTTTAAGAATGTCACAAAAAGAGATTGGAGAAAGATTAAAACGGTAATAAGCAAGCGAAGTGAATTGAACAGCAAAAAAATATTTGAAGAAGCTGATGCTACGAATGTAAACAGAGTGAAAAGATGCTGAATATTAAGAACAATGACTGAAGACATTGAAGTAGGTGAAATACTACCTTTAAGTAAATATCATTACGAGAAACGTGTAAGTTGGGCGAAGTACATGAAAATTGATTTCTCAACAGTAATCTTTTCTGATGAATGAAGAGCTACATTGGATGGACCTTTTAGTTGAGCTAAACGTTGCGTCCTTCATGGAAATATTTGATCAACACGACTCAAAAGACAAGAAGAAAGAGATGGAGTTATGTTTTCGGTTCGTATTGTAGGCAGTAAAATTATAGGTCTCTTCAAAGTTGATGATAGTGTCAAGGTAAATGTAGAGAATTAATGCAAGTTTTTAGACAAGACGTTTTGGGAGTTGTACAGGTCACAACAAAGAAGCTTCAAGCAAATAAGTATATGTATGCCAGACAATGCTCTTTCACATTCTACAAAGCTGACAAATGGCTACCCTGCTAAAAATGTTCCAAAGACACTAGATTAATGGAATGACCTTAGCATCTCCAGATATCAATCAAATAGAAAACGTGTGGTACATCATCAAAAGGGATGTGTACGAGAATGGAAAACAATATCCAAGCGAAGAAGATCTCTGGGAAGCAATAAAAACTGCTGCAAGTAATGTTAAAGCCAAAACGTGGAAAAGTTAACAAAATCAATGTATGAAAGACTGAAGGTTTTAGAGTGTCAAGGCGCCCATATTAACGTAAAATGATAAAAAAAAATTATTCGACTGTATGGGCTACTGGGTTAATTAAATATATGTTTCTATGGCCGACAACTTTTGAATTTATTCATAAATAAAAATTTATGTTCCATTTGTTTGCATTATAAAATATGACGCCCTCAAAAAAAAGTCATTATCGATATTTGAATGAAGATAGATATTATAGGCTGAAACTCATATGATATATTGTTCACATAAATATATCCTGAAAGTTTCATCAATATCGGTCGGCTGATACCAAATTTTATTGTTATTGCCTCATAAAATCTGACATACTGTAGATATTCTAAAAAAATTGATGGTGTTTTGTCCAAGCTGGGGAAGGGGTGGCTTGATCAACGTCTGTATAAAACTGCACTCGAAATGGCAAATATGCTACCGATGTTTCCACCGAGGGCGCCACTAAGGCCACTAAACTTTGTTTACAAACAAAAATGACTGTTCAAAATATTTGCTATGGCTTTAAGGCTTAAGAAGAAAAATGGATAAAAACAGACGACTGGAAGAACGCGCTTGGCGGCAATTGACTTGTTAACAGGAAACATGGGAAAGCGACAGAAGTTCACACGAGAGAAAACACAAATAAAAAATTTAATAAAATAGGTCTGGTTAGTCACGCAACCGAAACTGTCATGTGACCAATGTTGGGAAGATCAATTTAAAATTCGGAAAAAAAGGTGATCAATGACTAGGTTACTTCTCTTGCTTTTTGTTGAAATTTAAATCAAGATCACTAAAAAAAAGTCTGAACTCAGAAAAAAAAAACAAGAGTGAATGCAGTCAAACACAAAGTAAGGAATCAATTTAGCATAAACTTACATCGCAAATTGAATCCCCAACTAAAACCAATTGGGGTGGCTGGTAAAAAAAGCAAAAAAAGTTTTTTTTCTCGATATGATAAGGAGTAAATGTTGAAATTCCAGCCCTCTAGCTCCTGTGATGCAACCTGTACACATGATACACGACCAGCCAATCAGCCAACCAGCCAGTCAGCCAGCCAGAGCAACACTGAAGAACCCCATGTTGACAGTTCGGACGTCACTTTTAGTTGACAGTTACAAAAAATGGATTTCGAAAATCTGATGTCCGCAGGGAATTTAACGACTGCTCGCCTCGTGACGAATGTTCCTAGCTCGGCCGATCAACAACAGTGAGAAACAATGAAGATTATTCAATGTTCACACATATTCTTTGTGAAGTTTCCAGATTATGTGTGTCCATAATTTCTTATACTAGCGCAGAACCCGTCAAAAATGGTGGGATTATTCACGTATGAGTCAGTATTCCTGCCTATGTGTGTGCTCTGTCTAGGATCAAAGAGTAGTATCTGTTCGCAGTACATGCTTTGCTAGTTTTGCGTAGGTGCACTACTGATGGCCTACTGAGGCTCGGTATTGCTAGGCGCAAAAGGCCTCGAATTCGTCCTGTGGCCTCGGAGGATCAGTAAGCCCCGGTGCAGTACCTTCCCATTGCACTGAAAGGCAAGGGTCGAGCTTGCCCAAACGCCTCTGCAACACCAGTTGCGGGGACTGGAGCAATTTTTCGAGCTTTCTGTATGGGACCCCACATTGAACCGACCTTATGTCATATCTTGCTCCCGTGGAGAAGCGAGTAAATTCGGATCACAGTGTATTATATGTGCGCTCATTGAAAAGCGTAGCACACACACAAGCATGGTAAATAACTGATAATGCCCCCAACAAAAAATTCACACATAGTATCATAGTATGTAATTCTGTGTAAAACATGAAAATAAAAAATACTGAAAAAAAATTACGTGAACTACATTTACAGATATGGGGAAATAATTGTCTGAAATGACATGAATTTTCTGAATTTCTTTTGTATATACTTAGCGTTTAAAACTGTAAGGCTTTGTAGAATATACATACATAAATACATACATATTATCATCATCCTTTACAAGTCCACTGCTGGACAAAGGCCCTTTCCATCTCCTTCCATGATATATATGATGTTTATCATCTTTAACCCAACGTGTATTAAAGAAAAATTGCTGCTTAAATACATTATATGTGTATGTGTGTATGTATATATATGTGTGTCTATGTGTGTGTGTGTGTGTGTGTGTGTGCAGGTTGTCCCAAAATTAACGCCCTGTTGCCTAAGTACACATTATTTGTGTATGCAAGTTGTCCCAAAATTAATGCCTTGTTGCCTAAGTACACATTATGTGTGCATGCAGTGTGTCCCAAAATTGACGCCCGATTTGTCAATCTCTTCCTGGTGTAATACTCTGGTGTGCAATGTCGGGCCACACTCTTTTGGTGGCAATGTGATCGATGGAAATCGTTTATATATTCTCTGAAATGATTTGTGGGTACGGACCATGCGCACTGGTTGTTATTTCCAACGAGACCCCACCCTAGCACATCATAGTCCCATTGTACCAGGCTGGCTGGATGGTAATTTGGAAAGTCGCCAGCTAGGACGACGTGATGCTATTGAATGGACATTGAGATCACCTGATTTAAATTCTCCATATTTTCTTTCTGTGTGGAACCTTAAAGAATATGGTGGAAGGTAAGAAAAACAAAAAAAACAAAACAACTACCAAGCAAGAATTGAAGAAAAAGTTGCCGCCATCGACGTCGAATTTTATCCGAATGTGTGCAGATCAGTTGCATGCTGACTGAATGTCTCGAAATGGGCGACAGTCACAAGGAGACTTTCTAATACCACATTGCATCTATCTGTAGTTTGTTTATTGCATCAACCTTTCTCTCTCTCTCTCTCTCTCTCACACACACACACGCACACACATACATATATATATATATATATATATACATATATATATATATATATATATATATATATATATATATATATAATTGATAGTTTTATTCTATGATTATCACACCATAACTTGCCAATTGTTTAAACGCGATATCAAGTGTACAGCTTTTTACTATTTTTCTAGGCACACATTAATTAGGATTTTTATACATTCATCATTTTATATATATATATATATATATATATATATATATATATATATAGATATAGATATAGATATATAACACATATATATGACCATAAATTGCGTTATACACTCTCACACACACACACACATATATATGTGTGTGTGTGTGTGTGTGTTTATTCGCGTACGAAAATTTTTGGAGGGTTTCCACAGGTAGAAGACCTTAGTCGTTGGAGACTGAATCGCTAAATAGCCGTCGGGTCTGTGCGGTGATGTTTGAAAGTAGAGTGCAACGTGAGCACAGTCAATCCTACCCTTTAAACGAAGGGTTTGCATGTTATGGTCAACCGAAGTAGTGCAGTCCCAAGCAGAAAGGCCTCTAGTAGTTAGAACAGGGGTTTTTCTTTTCTCTAGATAGATAGATAGATAGATAGATTGATTGATAGATAGATAGATGGATAGATAGATAGGAACAGTTTGAAAGATAGATAGATAGATAGATAGATAGATAGATAAGAACATATTGAAATAGATAGATAGATAGATAGATAATGAACATTAACATAGATAGATAGATAGATAGATAGATAGATAGATAAGGAACATTAACATAGATAGATAGATAGATAGATAAGGAACATTAACATAGATAGATAGATAGATAGATAAGGAACATTAACATAAATAGATAGATAGATAGATAGATAGATAGATATGAACAGACGAAGATAAATAGATAGACAGATAGGCAGACAGACATACCTGTTCTGACTTACCTACAAATTCTGCTTAAAAAACAGACTTAGGAATGGGGACTGCCTGTACTTTAACGATTCTGTAATACGTTTTTTTTTTTTTTTCGTTTTGAATATTCTACAAACATTTTCTTTCAGTTGGATTTTTACCAAGAAAAACTTTTTTTTTCGAATTAATGCATTGAGTAGCAACGAGAACTCATTGATTATTGACCCAAAAAATCAATAATTAAACTGAGTTTCTATACCACTGACACCAGCGATAGAGTTTCTTTACCACTGATACCATTGATAAATTCATCCGAGTCTCATTCGATTCACAAAATGAAATCTCTGTGGGACTCTTGCAAGTAAATAAAGATAAAAATATAATCTTCCATTTCGATAATAAAATCGATTCTTGTTTAATTCGCTCAAAGGCGGTCTGCGGCGGCATCCGTTCGATGTTAAGTCACTTTCTATCGTGAGATAACAGAAATTGAAATTAATTTCGAACGCAGTTTCTTTGTATGAGAGACTATTGTTTATTCAGTTGCCTTTGAAAGCGTTTAACAAAAGAGAAAACAATACACATCAATGAGCAACTGCTTAAAATATCAAAACATGAATTTTAAAAGTTTGGTCAATTGCCATATTTTTCGAATCGATATGTTCAATGATATTAGCAATAGGATTCAATTGGATGCTTTAAAATCCAGGTTTTTATGTACCCGAACTCACGAATTTCTTGAGACAAACGAAAATTTTTTCTCCATGGCAGACTTTCATCACTCATCAGATACTGAAAAAATTGAACATTGCTTCATCTTAATGGTAAAAGAGGAAGACAAAATGAATGAGATCCGAATGCTTGCACTGCATATTCTAATTGGGGTCTTGTATAGAACATGCTAGAGCTGAACGGGATACACGATATACCAGTATATTTTCAAACACGGTAGAAGATTGAGCAATACCGTTTACAACGATATAGCCACAATTATGCCAATTTAGCAGTTTTGGAGCTACATCTAGCTCCTATTTTTTTATTGGGTCACCTGTTTCCTTCCAAAATAGTCTACGTAATCCCGCCCTCATTCACCCCCCTGTTTGTGCGCGCCTAACCCCACTTTTTTCTCCTTCACAGTTCCTTTAATTGTCTACTTCAGTAGAAAACTATTTCTTGTTCTATTGTTTTGTTTTTTTAGTTTCCTAATCTGAGTATTCTGAGTTATTGTTATTGTTGAAAAAACAGCATTCTCAAAGATGGACTTATTCTTCATTCATTTTATCTATTGTAATTTTGATTTGGGTTTGTATTAATAAAAGGTTTTGTGAACTCTCAAGCGGCTTTGACTCGCAATTGTGCAAAAGAAAATTCTGGGGTACACATCGTACATTACTATTCAGCCTGAAAATACGGGATAAGAATTTTTGTTCACATCTCCCAACCCTTTAACCTACATAAGACCCAAGTTAGAATATGCTGTGTAAGCATGATCTTCACATAGCAAAAAAGATAGGAACGAATCACAAAACATTAAGAACAACAAAACTTGTTCCGGAACAAAAAAAAACTCTCCTATAAAGAAAGACTCAATAAATTACAACTAACGATAGAAGAAAGGACAACAAAAGGGAGACATGATACCAACATTTACAATGATAAAATGCAAAGAAATAATTTATAATGAATGAAAATATATATATATATATATATATATATATATATATATAGAGAGAGAGAGAGAGAGAGAGAGAGAGAGAGAGAGAGAGAGAAAGAACATCACAGAAGAAATTCAAGAAGAGGATTATTCCCACAAAAAGTTGTCAACAATTGGAATAAATGATCAAAGTCTAGAAATAATAGAAGCTAAAACAATGAAGAGCTTTAAAAATGAATTTGATAATTACGCAACCAACATAAAAAAATGAGATACAAACACAAATATGAGCAAAAAAAAAAGTTCACTCGCTACACATCTTATCTAAATGAAGTATTGGTATTTCAGTATAATCCATACTAACCGATCAACTTATATAAAATCAGTATCAGATTGAATAAAATAGAATTTGGTAAGCACGCCAAAAATGTTCAGTTTGATTTTGGAGCATATAAAGCTACTTCTGGAGGCAAATTACAGTTTCTTCAAATGTTTCAATAATGCAAAACTTACGATTATAAAATCAGATTATAACATTTCTATTCATTGATAAAATGAGGTTATTAATAAGAAATCGTATGCCTTATATCGAAATCCTATATATCTACAATTAAAAATCACTCTGAAGCCCGAGATCTAATTAGACTGAAAATTGGTTTATTTTCGAATTTAGAGCATTTTAACGGCATCGCGCCAACATAAATTGCACTGCAATGTGGTGTTTAGCCGTGTTTTGGTAACAAACACATGGACACACAGAAGTCGGACTATTATAATATAGATCAGTGTTTTTCAAACTTTTTCGAACCACTGCTCCCTTATAGAATATATTTCGTCAGTGCCCCTCGTGAGGTTGGTCAAAATTTTCTAAAAACCTCAACGGTAAGGCCCTCAGCAGAAAACCGTTTGAATAGATTGAGACGTTTAGTTGCTCATCATGACTGTCAACTACAGGATACCTGATTTCTTTATGCTTATAAAATCTAAACAAAGAATCTGATCGGTCATAATTCACTCGATAGAATCTCCAAGCAAGGCGTCATACAAAATTTCATTGAAATATAATAAGAAAAAATAATGAAGTTATCTAATTGAGAAACACGAGATAACGACAACGACAAAAGACACCTTATAGCGAAAGAAGTACCCAGCAGTTTTTTTCCGTTGTTACGTTACATGTTATTTAATTATTTCACATATATCATTATTTTACAGCCTGTTTCGTCTAGTCTTTAATTTTGCAAAGTTATTGAACAACCGTAGCCATCAAAGATGGCGAAGACTTCTATCTTTTTTAATATTTTATACGTTCGTGTGTTTGTTTGTTTGTTTGTGTCTTCTGGGGGAAAAAACTATCCAAACCTTTTGGAGGCTTTATTCGGACGGATCTATCAATAACGTCTAGATTATCCAGAATATTGAGGTTTTAGGATGTTTTTTATCTATTTTAGATGTTTTTTGGTAGAAACACCGGTGATGTCACGAATAGGATTTATTCTGACCATATTTATTCTTCGATGAATTTCTTTCCGCGTGTCTTCAAATTTTGTCGCTATGGTTATTCAGTTATTGACTGTGTTGGCATGTCTATTTCTCTATTAAAATCCACCTCAGCAGGCAACTGTCTTTCAATGGAAAACAAAGTTAAAAGAGACAATCCATCCTTACACTTGTTAATGGAACCACTTTATGTGTAATGCTTGGCAATAGGATCGTTCCGCGACAGCGCTAGTTATTGCTTTCAGTTTACCACGTATTCTTCTGGAACATTTACACCTACTTGCTGTCAGGTTTTCTTTTCTTTGTTCACGATAACTAAATTTGTTTTCTGGCCTGGATTGATTGATCCGTTAGAATTTCAAAGTCTCATAGAATTTAACATTTTCCATTCTGGGAGACAGCTTCTGGTATGTGTATAATGAAGAAATGTTTCTTTGGATCGACTTTAAACAAATGCTTTATTGAAAAAAATTGTAAATTCTAAATTTATTTGTTTGTCTCGAAGAGAATTTATGATTAGATATGTAAATATTACTTTGGGTGTAATTTCTAACTTTTACTACGTAACACTTTTTTTGGTGTACGTACCATTTATTTCCATGGTCAAATCTCGATCATTTGCACAATTCCCTGTGGATTACCTTTCCTACACATTCATATCATTTCTTTTTTTACTCTTTCTAAGCTCATTTTTTGTATTCACTCATTTTATAATTACAAGCAGAGTATCAGTAAAAAATTAAGGAGTTATTTACATATGAATTGGCACTTCTGCCCAGAATCTGAATATCTGTTTGCTCTGCCTAGGATCAAATTGTCGCCCCAGGCCTCTGCCTAGGATCAGAATGTAGCATTTGTATGCTCTTTGGAAAGTGTTACAGACAAAAAATACAAATATACTGATAAATATTTTATTAGCGTTTTATATATGTGGATTATTCATTTATTGTTAGCGAACCTCATGGGACTCTGAATCTACGATTTCACCATTAAGACAAGCCTTGGTGATGGCTTCTCAATAGGACGACTCGGAGTGGAAGAAAAAAAATTAATGAAAACATCTGATTTATAAAACATGCAGTGCTTATCTTTTCATACGATGCGCAACAATACCAGTGCTTTTGTATACTTCCGCCATGTCGCATAGTCCCGATTTTATTCAGCATTGAAAGCGCATTAACTGGCAGCAAGAAAGCGAATCATTGTAACGAACTTCTTCGGAGCAAATGAAGACATTGTCGAAGAATTCTTCCATCAAAGGGAATGTCCGAGTCACGCGAAGAACGACAACACTAGAACGAAACGAAGTATGAATAGAAGGCAAACGTCCTGGGAATAGGGTAAAATATTCATACGCTGATGACGTCACGGGTCTGTTCGGCCTAATGGGGACTTTTCACCGAGAGATGAAGAGAGAAAAAAATGAAGTGATCCATATTTTAACTCTGGGAGGAATTTGATGAAAGGAAAACATTTTCTGAAGAAATTTTTGAAAGAAAAGAGATAGATACTTTCAATAGATAAAAATTATGTACAATAAATACATTAATGTATGTTAATAAAAAGAATTATTTAAATATTAACGTATTTCGTTTAGTCATAAACAATACGCAAACAAAATTTCAAAGAACATGGAGATCTCTATGTTAGTTGCTTTTTTGTTAATGAAAAGATTGGATTAAATCGAAGGGAATTATAAAATGCACACTACAATGATACAAATCTAATCAATAAGATTAAATTAAAAATAAACAAATAGATTTTTGAATGCTTGAAAAATAAATCAAATAAAAGGTATGGTTTATCACTAAATAGGAGACCAACATCTTCTGGCAGCATGCCGTACTGAGGTGATGAATTGAAAATTTTTAAATAGTTGTGATCAAAGAATAAGTTACTTCTCTTACTTTTGTTGGACAGTGATCACTAAAAACCCCAATTTAAAAAATTGAAAAAAACAACCTGAATGATGCTGGATACAAACTGGGGGACCAATTCAACATAAACTTAAATTGCGAATTCAACTCTTCACTAAAAGTCTATTTTAGGGTAGAATTTTAAAGAAAACAAGAAAATATTCTCTTTTAGAAGAGAATATTTTCTTGCTTTTTTTTAAAATAAGAAGTAAATGTTTAGACCCCCCCCCCCGGTGTGGTGCAGCATGTTCGCATGATACATTCATAGTTATCCAGCTAGATCAGCTAAAAAACTAAAGAAATCTATGTGGTCGTTTTTGGTGACAGTTTTGGTCGACGGTTTTTAGTTATATGAATAATCTACATGCTTTCATAATACGTAATACAAAACTCCAATAGCCCTTGCTTCATGAGCGTATTACCAACAAGAACCATATGTCGGTTTTCGAGTCCTGGTAGAAGTCAAAATTTCGAAAACAGGTTTACCCTGCTATCTGGAAATAGAGCGTCCCTATAAAGACCGTTCGTTAGCCAAAATGGCGTTTTAAGGCGAAGAAACAATTACCATTAATTTATATGGGAAAATCATTTGAGTGTTCCTCAACCCCCAACATGGTAATGACCGTAAATCAGGCTGAGTCGTTAGAGGTTGCAGTGGTCGGAAGGTACATTAGACTTGGGTGGAGGAAAGAGGTAGAAAAGGGAGTGCGCATCATCTACAACTCTTTTCACTCTTTTCCGTAAAGCAGGGGATACCATCACTGACCAGCACTCCAACGTAATAAGTGCAACACAATCTACCCATATTTTAGCTCTCGTTACTACTTGTCCTTGTACCAGACTAAATTGAATTCGTAAATGTCTATACTTGATATTTATATATATGACCATATTGATACGGGAACACATTGTTATCACATCAAGTGAACTCATGGAAGCTCACGAGGCCTCAAGAACCATGAAATCAGCAATAGGATTCACCCTTGTATCACGTCACCTCACGGGATGTCACAAAATACTGCATGATGCTCATCCATTCTGAAGTCGGTCTCAGATATGAAACAAAGCCCACGCTATCACGCAACCCGAGCGCGTGCATGCAGAAACAAATAAAAAAGTGAAATATGAGCTCACAGGAGCTGACTAGCATGGACGTGATATCATGTGACATTCAGCTGTAACAACAATGTATCTCATAGAGAATAAAATAAGCGTTAAACGGGCCTCCTCTCTACAAAATGTTCACGTGAACTCACGAGAGTTCACGTGAGTGCAATAGTGATGGGATCCCGCCTTTAGATGCCTCTTTAGTCAGCGGTATATAATCCCTTTTAAAAAGCCAGGATTCCGAATGCTGATTTTAAAACAGACGAGCCTTCTCTACTTGGAAGATTGACGCAGCACAATCTTCCTCCCCACCACTCCATATTTATTACACCTGGCTCTTTACTAAACTGCAGTTACTGAACATCTATATAAAGCCTCCATATAGATGAACGCAGATCCGTGTCATGAATTGAGAACAATAGACCATGCCTGGGGCCTCGGAAAAATTGTGGGCCTGCGCAAAATTTGGGGTCTTCAAAAAGTATATTTTGAATCATTTAATCTCAAGAGCAACACAATGTTATTCTGTCGGGTTATACATCCATTTCTCAGTAGCATAATTGTCTGCATTAGAAACAGCAAGTGCACACATGGACAGTGAATGAACAAAACGAGAAGAGTGGGGTACAAAGCAGTTGTTTGAACTGTCACCTTTCCGTCGGACTGTCCAGCTGAATGGTTAAGAGCGGTGCTACGTTGAAGCGAAGCAGCAACTATATCGGTCATAGATTCGATTCCTCCAGCAGCCTCATTTTTCTTCAATTGTTTATTCTATTTACGCTGTCTAGGCCGAGTGGCTCATTCTCCGAGTAACAACAGGAGGTCGTTTCAAATAGTGTTTCAAATGACATAACGCATTCATAAATGTTCTGACGCATTATATATTCATTTCTTAATAAAATGTATGCTTACACATGTTAAATTATAGTCATTTTATCTAAAAGATATATATTGTTAGAAATAACATTTCGATACATTAGTATGACTCAAATTTTATCTGTGCCCAAAGGCCCAAAAGGGTCTTAATCCGGATGATGAATGTCTTTAAGTAGTGTACGTACATCATCTAGGTCTAGATTTGTAAGATACTTTCCGAGTTGTGATGTTGTTGGGGTTGTTGTGTGGATAACGCGTTTATCTATTTTGCTGTTATTTAGTTGGGTGTCGTCCATTTTGGTGTGTGTTTTTGTTTGGTGGATTCTGTGTCCCCTTTTTCGGGCGTTTGATATGAATGATCGTGGATATTTTTAAATGCTTGTTCTACATATGTTTCTTCTTTCTCTCGGGACTGTGGATTGTGGAATATTCTCAGGGTTCTCAAGTAGAAGTCTCTGATTATGCTTGATTTTGTTCTGGTGTTGTGGTATGTGTGAAAGTTAAGGGGGTCATTTTTGTTGGTGGATTTTTTGTACACGTTTAGTTATAGGTTTGTCTTTGTTCCATGTATTATGGTCCTAGTTTTCGAGTTTTTATATTCTCTATCAAAGTCCCTAATTCGTTCGGATAAACATCATCTATTTTCTCATTATGTATATTTATATATATATATATATATATATATGCGTTTGTGTGTATGTGTTTATGCATGTATGCACACACTGTAATATCATGGATACATGTTTATCTTTATTGGATTTCTTGAGAAAGGCTCGTATAAACAGCTTCAAACTCTACGCTACCAAGGGCGAATATCAGGGTCGTACAATAACCAGTTGGTGAGTAATCGCTGTGCACACACATACAGATTTCTTCCATTGTTTTTGCTGATCTCAAAAGAATGATTTGATATATTTTACTTCATGTCTAGAAAATAGACAATAAGGTTAACAATTCAACTGTGCCTAACTGAGATAGGCTTTGGAAATACCTTTATCAGGTAACAGTGTTTAGTAAAAAGCACCTATTTTTGGTAACAATGTCAAATGCGAATTTCAAGACTTGAAAATCTGTTGCACCACAATCTCCTTAATCACAAACATCCTTGTTCGGCCTTGTGCCAGACTGAGGCAAACTTTGTAAATATATATATCAAGTAGTCGTTGGATGAAATAGAACCTAGTTCAGGTAACAATTTCGAATACTGATTTTTAAGTCTCGTCTCACTTGGAATGTTGATACCACACAATCTCATCAATTATTGAGCATTCCTATTTGGTATCATATCAGACTAAACCAAGCTAAGTAAACATCTAAAAAGGTATCGTCTGCTTCTTCTTGTCATTCTAAGTACTTTTAAACAACTGGGTTGCTTTTAACTAAAAATCTCTTTGATCTTGAATTAAATGCCTCGGGTTTGACATTTTAGAACGTTCGAAACTTTTTTTGTGAAATATTTCAATGAAAAAAAAAACAAAGAAGTAAAAGTATTTGGAAGACACAAAGTATTTTTCTTGGTTATATCAAGTAAATTGATTAGAAAGCTTGATAATTCAGGTTTCACTCACAATCCAAAAGTACAGCGTTCCTTTAAAAAACCTTTCGTAATTTCAGAGACGATTACTATTTTTGTGACTTCCATCCTGAGAGCTCCACGATATGGACCTTGTGTCATACTAAGCTAAGCACAGCAGGTATTTATTTGCTTCCCAGCGAGGACACAAAATCGAGTTTAGTGTGGGTAACCTCATAGCATTTTCTTGGTTATATTCAATATTTCCAGGATATTAAAATAATCTCAAGATGAAATTGGTAAGAGATACAATTTATGAAGTTAAGTCACCAGACATCACTGATGACGTAAGCACGACAGACAACGAATGAAATTTGCGAATTATCAAATGTGTGGATTCTTGCAATGCTCGTCAGTTCCACAAACATGTGCCAGATGAAGCTAAGATTAGTTAATCTCGATAGTTTCCATGCCTGGATTCGGTGACTACTTAAAAAAAATAGGAGTTCTGCTTCTATCATTTACTGAGAGTACAGTTTTTCCACAATATCCTTGTCAGCGCCTCATTTTCTGTCTGGATTTCTGAGATGAGAAATTACCATTATCAAAGCAGTGGCTCTTCCAAAGGTGAATGTTTAGAAGGGGCTGGACTTGGGGTTGTGTGAAATAGCCTTCCATGATTGATGTGAAATAATTTTCTGTCCGTCTTACAAAACTATTGCTTCAAATTATTTTGGTTACTTCTTTTCACTGTTGGCAATTCAGATATTTTTTATGTTTTTCCTAGATTTTTTGCCAATTTATATATTTTATACGTAAATTTAGATCTTTTGCAATTTTAGATATTTTTTATGTTTTTTCTAGATTTTTTGCCAATTTATATATTTTATACGTAAATTTAGATCTTTTGCAATTTAGATATTTTTTATGTTTTTTTCTAGATTTTTTACTAATTTATATATTTTATACGTAAATTTAGATCTTTTGCAATTTTAGATATTTTTTATGTTTTTTCTAGATTGTTTGCCAATTTATATATTTTATACGTAAATTTAGATCTTTTGCAATTTTAGATATTTTTTATGTTTTTTTTTTAGATCTTTCGCAGTCGTAGATAATTTATACATATTTTTACATCAATTACCAACTTTAATATTTTATATGTAAATTTAGATCCTTTTCAATTTTGGATATCTTAAATGGAAATTTACATCTTTTGCCAATTTATATATTTTATATAGATCTGAAATTTTATGGGAAAATGTATAATCTGTGATTTCTTATTTATTTGTATACGATATCTAAAGAACCACTGATCAAAACACTATAATTATTCTTGATTCGGTTCTGGTGTTATTGTGTGAATAAAAGTTAAGGTGGTCGGTTTGTTGATGGATAAACTATACACGTTTACATGTAGGTTTGTTTCCGTTTGGTAAATTTTGGGGTTTTTTTTTTTTCGAGTTTCTATATTTTCTATTTAATCCACCATTACACACACACACACACACACACACATACACACAAACACATATATATTGACAGACAGACAGACAGACAGACAGACGGACAGAAACAGAGATAGATAGATATATAGATAGATAGATAGATATGTGTGTGTATATGTGTGTGTGAGAGAGAGTGAGTGTGTGTATACTCAGGCATGCTCGATTATCATAGAGATATATTTATTTCTATTAGATTTCTTGTGACTGGCAGATCTAAACAGCTTCAAACTGAAGACTGCAATACCTTGAGTGCTTATTGATATATCTAGCAAATGTCAACTTCGTACAATGGCCAGTTGTCAAGTAATCGCAGTGCATACTCATACGCCCCAACACACAAAGATGTGTAGTTAGATTATACACTGATTTAGTCGAGCTCTTCTATCTTTAGGATATTCCAGCATTTTTCATATCACTCTCGAGTTATAGAGTGATTTCCCAACTTTTAGAAACAGTCAACCAAAATATCTCCAAAATTGTCAACATAGGTTTCTTCAGTTTTCAAGTTGCTTTGGCTACCTGGCTGGTTGGCTATGTATATACCACGTGCACAGGCCGCTCCAAAATAACTAAAGGGCTGGAAATTTAAAGCAAAATTTAGGGGAAAAAAATGGGGGGCATCCCCCCCCGGATAGGTCTTATGAGGGGTTGGGAGTAATTTCCAATCTAATTTCATGCTAAATTGATGTGTCCAGCGGCGTTCATTGTTGTTTATTGAAAATTAAGACATTTCTTGATGATCGCTTTCCAACAAAAGACGGGATAAATGACTTATTCATTGATCACCCCTTATTTCTAATTTCTCGATTGATCACCTGCAGTACGGCATAGAGTGTTCACTCTGCTCACGAGATGGTTTCTATCGGAGGACAAACCAGACCTGTTAATTTATCGATTATTTGATTCGGTTAATTTCAAATTCCATTCTCACACTTTTGGTTTAATCTCACCGCTGGTAAATATACTTATCTAATAAGTAATCTCTTCAATCTTTTTCCCCTCTAGTCAATCAAATTTGGGGAAAAAATGGTTTCCTTCAATCTCTGCAGTCTAATCAAATCGGATCGCTTGAAGATATGCGATATTTACAATAAATAAAGCTTATTAAAATATACGAATATAAAATTATTTTTGGAGCTCTACATTATGAGGGCTGGTGCCTCGTCTGATTCTCAACAAATTGTATCTAATGCGTCCTCCCTCTATTTTGCCTGTGGAGCTGAAACCTGGAACCTGACAAAAAGATTGTCGCTCAGACTTAGAACCATGCAACGTGCTCAGGAACGGATAATGCTTAACATTATATGTACACATCATAATACATCTCTGGGTATAAGAGGGAAAGAAACAGGAGATATCATAGAAACCATTGGAATACTAGAATGGCAGTTGGCAGGCCATGTTGCAAGAATGTAAGATAAGTGCTTGACATAACAGCTTTGATCCATGCAGATCACATGCGAAATAGTGGCCGCTAGAAAATGAGCTTTGTTGCTTCAATCACTTCATTTTGAGTTCTCTGTCTTCCCTAGAATTGTGTAGCAAGGCATCAAATGGGTCGATAATGCTGGAGTCTGACGTTGCTTTGTATGAACAGGAAGACTAAATTAAAACTGGCAGGATAAAGAAAAGGGGAATGCTATTTATTTTGTCGGACCAGGTGAGAGATAATAGAAGAAACTAGGAAGATATACGAAGTGTGACCGAGCCACATCCACCCAGGACTATGCATATTTGAATTTTTCGTTACGATATCGTTTCTCATTTTAAAAAAAATAAGAGGTCTCTGTTGGTCAAGGATAACAATAAGTGGGAGATATGTTTCTATACATAGTGTCTGGCTTGTTGCTTCAGCGGTAATGTAATCTGCTTCAGTTTGAACAGTCTCTCCTTTTTTGTTAAAAGGAAGTACCGTCGTTGTTCTATGGATCATTCGGCGTATTATCTTCATCTTTGTTGTACTGATCACTACGCTTTGGTAGATGCGTTCTTCGGCTTTCTTAGTGGTGACTGAGGATCTGAGATGTCACCATGAGAACAACATTTTACATTGACACCAACAACCTCAGAACACTTCCCACAGGATATGCATCCAACTGATCTTGAAAATGGAATCAAAAATATCAAATGGGGGATTATTAGTATTAGCGAAACAGAAAGAACCAGAGAAGAACTAAGCAAACTAAATAACAAACGTCTGTTTTACAGCTATAGAGAATAAAAAGGAAAAAAAAATCACTTACTTATTTATAAAGAGCTCGAAGACAGATCGCGTGACCAGTGTCACCGTACACAGTCAACCAAGGAAGAGATAGACGACATTCCTTCAGATACCGGAAGAAATTCACAGACTATAATGTGTTTTAAATTCCATGGAATACGATGCTTTGTCAGCCTGAATGTTTTCGTTCGATTAATCACAAAGAGGGAGTGCAAGTGGCGTAACCGTGAACGGAACAGACAATGTAATCGTCGAGACGAGTTCAAACACCAACTGAGATTGTTTAAAGTCACTTTGCACAAATGTCCTCCGGAAAGACATGAATCTATCCCCCCATCCCCAGCTATGGGTGAAATAAAGAGATGGGCCTTGGCTGTCTAGCCTCGGGAGGCAACCAGTTTAGGAGAAGGAAAATTCTTGATTCAAACACAATCCGGAGTGGATCGCGAAGAACCACAGAAGATCGTTTTGGCTTGGTTGATTGTCACTTGGAGAGTACAGGTTGACTTCTGCAATGACTGTGTAGACAGGACGCGTACAAGACGATCAACTTCCAACACTACGGGGCAAGCTATCAATTAACTTCCTAGTCAAAAACTTCAAATGTTTGCTTTGCTACTATCAGTGAATAATACTAGCCGACAACACATTTTTATCAGGTATGTATCGAGCGGAGAATCACCCTAGGATGGCAAGCCTTTGGCAGAGTAAGCTCAACCTTCAAAAATAAGCAGATCCCATTAATCCTAAAAAGAAGAGTATACAACCAATGCATCCACCCGATAGTCATTTAAGGAGCTAAAGCATGGAACCTTACAAAGAGACAGACCAGCGAACTGAGAAGCATGCAACGTGCACATGAAAGAATTATGCTCAACTTCACATGGAGAGACAACAAGACAGCACTACACATCTCGGAAAAAACAGGAGTCCGACACATCATAGAATCCATTAAAAAACTCAAATGGCAATGGACCGGCCATGAATGACAGAATGGCAGACAACCGATGGGAATCACGACTCATGACATAGATCTCCAGAGATCATATGTGCGATCAACGCCGGCAGAATACAAGATGGAGAAAAGAGCTTGACAAATTTAGAAAGTACTGGCTCCGTGACGCCCACGACAGAGAAGTGTGGCGAATCCTGAGGACGGTTTATGTCCAACGACAGACAATAAAAGACTGATGACGATGATGACGTTTTATCGTGATGTACCTAATAAAGTTTAGGATGCTGATGTAATCCTTTTGCATAATATCTTTTTTATATATTATCATACAACAACTGGATAATAACAATGTCAAAATCTATAACAAAACGAGCTGATGACTGAAAAGGAAGTAATTGAAATCCTCTGTTCAGATATTTTGAAAGATTTTTTAGTTAAATTTTGATGGTTAGGGTTGCGTCTCGACCTAAGAAATTGCTGTTTAGATGATTTTACCCTCAGCGGAAATATTTGCTAGTAAATCCATTTGAGTAAGTCTCGGAAAATAAATGCAATATCATATTGCTTTATAAAACTACTTCATCAAATGTCAAATTTCTATTTTCATGAAAATTGTAAAGAGGAAAAAAAAACAAGGTGTAAAATTACACTTTTATGCATAGATAGCGAAAATTGTGCAAGCACTTACTGACGCCGAAAATAATACAGCCACGGCTTCATCTACCACTGTTTAAGCACGTAGCCCGTCCCTGACATTCAGAATTGGCATATTTTGTCGCCTCGACTCAATACATGGTAATTTTAGATTTTTTTATTTTTTGTCATTGAACACTTCTGACTGGTATAAATTTTGTTTTCATTTAACCCTTGCCTTCATTGTTTAATATACAATAGAACTGAAAATAAAATGTGTCCGTAACCATAAAAGTGGGACGAGCTAGAGGAAAATGGACTCGAAATTCGTATATTGCACCAAGAAAAAAGAAAAAAAGTTGTGTTGCAACCTTTATAAGAAAAGAAAGTTTCAATTTTGTTGACCAATGTAATCGGTCGATGATTACAAATCTTTTGTCTATTCTCTGTCGCTATAGACGATGAAGATCGAAGATTCTATTATGGTACAGACATCAAACAATTGGTGATAATTCTGTTCTCTTATCTAATTCCATATTTTCTTTCCTCACTTCTTTCTCCCCCCCCCCTGCCTTGCTCCGTTTCTTCCCCCTCCCTTCTTCTCTTTCTTTCTTTCCTCTTCCTCTTTTCTTTCCTTCTTGTCATCCTTCCCATGTTTATTCCTGCTTCCCCTCTCTATTTGTTTCTCCATTCCTTCTTTCCTTCTTTCATTTCCCCGGCCTTCCTTCCTCTTTCCTTTGTCCTTTCCTTTCTTCTTCCTTCCTCCATCCCTTCTTTATTTCCCTCCTTTCTCTCTTCTCCCCTTCCCCCACTCCCCCATCTTCTATAACTTTTAATACCCCCTGGGAATGCACCACCAGGCAAGGTACAAACACTCTAAAGACGAACGAGAAAGACCACACTCAAGAGTTTGAAAAGCCCCTTGTGTCAACAACAAAGGAGGCCAAACTTGATCGGGTCGATGCTTTGGTCGCGAAGGAAGGACAATTGAAGGCAGGGAACGCACACCGCCTGAGGCAGATGTTCATTGCAGCCACCAACGACCAGAATGGACACTCGTGCTCCTCTTCACAATACGGTAGCGGCCATCACGTACCACTGGTCACTGGTGGAGTCAGGCTCGGTGGGCGGTTGGGTGGGTGTTCAGGAGAGGAAAAACACGTCCATGTTCAGGCGAACGAAGGTAGCGTGCTAAATTTAACCGTTTATAGCGTTCTCGATAAAAACTCTGACAGGCTGACTACTGCAGAGCAGCTTTTAACAAACTCATCTTGAAAACCAATAGGCTAGTTTAGATGTTAGCTTGACCGGAAAATAATGGCTGATTCTCGATATCAACTTTTAGTCGCGTCCTACTACATCACTATAGTATAATCTACCAATATCTATCTATCTATCTATCTATCTATCTCTATCTCTCTCTCTCCCTCTCTCTCTCTATATATATATATATGTATATATATATACATATATATATATATATATATATATATATATATATATGTATATATACATATATATATATGTATATATATATATACATATATATATATGTATATATACATATATATATATGTATATATATATATATATGTATATATATATACATATATATATATATATATATATATATATATATATATCGTTTAACTGATTAAGATGTGCTTTTTTTCATCAATTTTCACCGTTCATTTTATTTTTAGTCATCCGTAGACAGCGTATAAACTTAAACCTGAAAGATGAAAGAAAAGGTTGCGTATAATCCTTTTGTTCACAATGTGTCTCAAATAGCTTCCAATTTTAACTTAGTGTGGGGTGAACGAACCAGTGCCGATCGCAATGCGGCTTTGGAATCAAAAGTTTTGTAGTGAGATTTGAGTCTCGAAGATCAAGAAGGCAGAGGACGTGCATCTGCAGTTGAAAATGAACAACTGGAGGTGTTGGTTGAACAAAACCCACGCTAAACTGTTCGAGAAATGTCACAGATGTGACGATGTAGCACCATCTGAGACAAATTGATTAAGTGAAGAAGCTCGATATATGGGTTCCATATGACCTCAGTAAAAACCAGGGATTCGTTTGGAATATACTACTTGTGGATGAACTTCTAATAGTTACTCCATGAATGTTTGTTGCGTTGTATTTGCAATATGAAGACGGTCATGCAGCAAAATTATCAGTCGATAGGTCTTGTGCGTCCGCTATCACTTTTCTAGTGGCGGATGGGCAAAAGGATGTTTTTCCAGGGGGCAAAAGGATATATTTCCGGGTGGGGTGCAAAAGATATATTTGGAATGTATCTTAGTGGATACCTGTTATTAATGAATGATTTATATGGGAAAGTTAGATTGGGGGTCACACAAAACACTTGTACTGCACCATTATACCTTATTGACTATTGGATTTCAACTCCCTCTACCTTGTTAAAAAAAAATTCAGGGTAGGGACAAATTCCTCGTCCCCCGCCCTAGCGGGCACTATGTTTATCTGTTACTACGGGTCAATCAAACGAGCCAATTGCTCACTGTAAGATTCCGCACTGATAGTTTGTATGGGTTCCAAAAATTCGTAATAGATAATTCCTTTTGAATCCAACCAAATGTGAAAAAGAACATCGTTCCCTTTAGATTTGAATTGGATTTGAATGTTGAAAACTATCTTGGATTTGGCCAGAATTTTCATTGTTTGGGATTCTCAGGATCAATCCATATCCTAAAAATGACTCTCGTGTGTGTCGAACAAGGAATGGATATCTAATGTCCATCTCCGTGAGTTGAAGTTAATGTTGAATCCATTTTCCAAGCTTCAAAAATTGATTTCAAACAACTTACAACAATAAATAGATGTCACGAACAATAGAAAAATAAGCAGACTCCAAAAATACTATTATAATTTCCATAACATTGTGTAAAAAGATGCAGCTTGGAATGTTCATATATATATATATATATATATATATATATATATATATATATATATATATATATGATATGATATGATATGATATGATCGTGATACGAAATACGACCAGTAAAAACGATTTCTTTCATTTCAAGCTGGGTTTACCCATTCTGATACACTGGTGATATATATATATATATATATACATATATATATATATGTATATATATATATATATATATATATATATATATATATATATATATATATATTAGGGCTGCTGCAGGAATAGAACTTTCCACCGATAAAGTAGCTGCTTCAGCGTAGCGTCGCCCTTACCATTAAGCTAAACAGATACCGGTAATACAAAGGCGCAAATAACTGTTTCGACTTCAAATTCTCATTTTATTCACGATCTACTTCTGCACAATTTGTTCCTTTTAACGCCGACAATTTTGTTATTAAGAAATGAATATATTATTCGACAAATTGGTTGTAAATTACGTTATATCATATTGAAACTCTTATTTGAAATGATCTCCTGTTACTACAAGGTGAAAGTATCATTTGGCCTAAGCATAACCCATACTGATTCAATGTCCTTATATGTATACAGTTCTGAATAACGTAACGCTGAGCAGAATAGTACGATAGTGGTTATCATCATCATCATCATCATCATCATCATCATCATCATCAGTCTTTTAATGTCCGTCGTTGTACATAAACCTTCCTTAGGAGTCGCCAGACCACTCTATCATGGTCCTCGCAGAGCCAATACTTCCTGGATTAGTTTAGTTCGTCTCTCCATCTTGCATTCTGCTTGCCCCGGTTACGCATGTGATCTCTGGGGATCCATGCTGTGAGTCGTGATGTCCATCGGTTGTCTTCGATTTTTTGCAACATGACCAGCCCATTGCCATTTGAATTTTCAAATGGATTCTCTGATGTTTCGGCCTCTTGTTTTTCCCTGATACGTTATGTCACCGTGATCTCTCCATGTGAAGTTGAACATGATTCTTTCATGTACATGTCGGATGCTCCTCAGTTTGCAGGTCTGTCTCTTGGTTAAGTTCCATGTTTCAGCTCCATAGGTGGCTACCAGGAGGCTGCATTGGTTGTATACCCTTCTTTTTAAGACTAACAGAATCTAAAAATTGAATTTTTTTAGACATAATAAGGAGTTAAGATTAAAATCTCCAGCCCTTTGGCTCTTTTTATGCGACCAGTACCTATGTCACTACCGTACATAGTCAGGCGGACCAAATTGGAAACTGGAGATGCCTGTATTGACAGTTTTGGTGACATTTTCTAATAAGAACGCTGCCTGGAATCGGAACTAAATGGAGTGTAACCCTATTGATGTTCCGTTGAACAAATTCCGAATCCGAAGAAAGGATTCAAAGAATTGGTCGAGTGGACAGAGACGCTAGAATTCCATCGGTGGAATCCTAACTATTTTTCGCAGAAAAAGAGAACCATTCCCACATTGACGCCACAGAATATTATCTGCCAGGAATTCATTTGATAAAATGAGAGTTATTCAGAAATATGACCACCCGTCTAATCTTCCACTTTTGTTAGCACCGGAGAAGTTATGAAAGATTCTTCAGTTCTGAATCGAGTATATTCTCATATATATATATATATATATATATATATATATATATATATATGTGTGTGTGTGTGTGTGTGTGTGTGTGTGTATTTGTATATTTACATTTACATATGCTCTATCACCGATATCGAGCACTCTTCATTCATAGAAATCTCAACCATTCGCAATATAGACGTATATATATATATATATATATATATATATATATATATATGTGTGTGTGTGTGTGTGTGTGTGTGTGTGTGAAAGCGTTTCATATTCTGAATGGAATGTATCTTAGAAGTGAAGTGGATATTAAGACTAGATTATTAAAAAAAGTAAACAAGGATTCATACATACATGCCTACACACGCGCACACATGCACACACGCACACACACATGCATACATATATTCTTTCTTTACTTATTTCTTGTTTGTTTTTTTATAATCCAGCTTTGATATCCATTTGTTATTACACGCTCGATTCAGAACTAGAGAATCTTTCATTTATGCATATATATATGTGTGTGTGTGTGTGTGTGTGTGTGTGTGTGCATGTGTGCGTGCACATGTGAGTAAGTATATATATATATATATATATATATATATATATATATATATACTGTATATTTTGGCGGCAAGATTTGGGTATGAAGCAGTTGTTTGAGACTCTGACTTAGCAGCTAACTGTTTAGTTCAATGGTCGGACCGGCGTCGCGTCAAGGTGGTTTCTTGTTAGATGCAGACTTGATTCCTGCAGCAGCCCGTTTCTTTTTATTCTATTCATGCTGTTTAGGACAACTGACACATTCACCGTGTAATAACGGGAAGTCCTTGTGAATAGAGTTTTGAATTAAAAAAATCGCATATATATATATATATATATATATATATATATATATATATGAAGTATCGACTTACCAGGAAATGGTGACAACAAGAGAGCTCAATTGGTCACCACTTTCCTCAAAATCAACATGATCATACAATCATCATTTGAATAGTTAGGAAATGTCTTTGTCCAGCAATGGATCTTGAATGGCTATTGCTACAGATATGATGATGTAAAAGAATACATACATACATACATACATATATATATATATATATATATATATATATATATATATATATATGTGTGTGTGTGTGTGTATGTGTATGTGTGTGTGTGTGTGTGTGTGTTTATTCATAGTCTATTGATGTCATCCAAAGTTGACTCGTACGTCAAATATCGCTGAGTTCTCGCCTCAACTAAAGAATTTCACATTGTCTCCATTGTCGTGAGTAAAGAAACATCTTCATTGGCAGAAGGCAATAACTGGAAGAATTCTTTCAATAGCCAGAAATGAGAAACGTTGAAGAAGGTCAGTAACACAACCGCACTGGTTCGACTGATATAATATGGAGGTCTGGTTAGCCACTAAATAGAAACCGTCACATGTCCCACGTCTTTTGGTAGCATGCCGTGTTGGGGATGATCAATGAAAACAATTAGGAAAAAGAGGATGATGAATAAATTACCTCTCTCGTCTTTTGTTGAGAAGTGATCACTAAAAAAGTTCAGCGTGAAAGCTGCTGGACATAAGTTAGAGGGCCAGTTTAGCAAAGGCTTACATTGTGTAGTGTGTTCCCCACAAACTTATTTAGGGGGTGGATTTTTTTAAAAATTTGCTAAGCATAATAAGGAGCAAATGTTCAAACTTTCAGCCTTGTAGCTCCATTGTTAGGATTTGCACTCGTAATACATAAATACATACATACACAGAGAGCCAGACGAACTTAAAAACCTAAAAAATAACAAGTGGACAGATTTGGTAATAGTTTAGGTAGACGATTTCTAATAATGGTTCTCAAATCTCATGATTGATCCTTGAACATGTCCAATATGGATATTATGTCTGTCCCGTTTCCATCACAGAGTTGGCAATCAAGTGGTTTTATCACTAGATTTTATGAGGATTCAACCTTTTTAGAGACAGATGAAAGAGAAAAAGAGCGATTGGTAAGTATATCAGATACGCTGATATAAAAGTTACGTTTTTTACCACTGAAATATCTTTGTCTTATTCATTTCGGTTTTTACAATTGGTGTGCCGCGTAAGCCAATATATTTCATGGTGTGCCGCCATGCAATGAAATTTTAATCTTCCTTAACGTTGGATTATTTCACTTGCCAACAATGCAACCCATTTCTTTAAAAAAAGACAGTCACTGGGATTCTAGAGTAGGAACCATTATGAAGTAATTCTGGAGTACGAACCATTGTGAAGTGATTCTGGAGAATGGACCATTATGAAGTAATTCTGGAGTACGAACCATTGTGAAGTGATTCTGGAGAATGGACCATTATGAAGTAATTCTGGAGTACGAACCATTGTGAAGTGATCCTGGAGTACGGACCATTGTGAAGTGATTCTGGAGTACGAACCATTGTGAAGTGATTCTGGAGAACGGATCATTATGAAGTAATTCTGTGATTGTTTCACAAATACTTTTATGATAAAACAAGCTCAGGTATACCTTGATTAGTGCATATAATTCGACCTGGTATTTTCAGTGCTAATTAAGGTCTTGTTTTAATGTGCTCGTTTTTTTTTCTTTATACTTATACTTATTCACATTAATTTATGCAAAAATACCTATACCGTACTACATCAAAACTGCACTATCAAAAACTACACCATCCAAGATATTCCAGTATTTGTAAACGAATCTATCTTGATCAAATTTCATATCATAGGAAAGTGTCTATTTACATATAATATTTCTCCTAATACAAGACTAGTTTTCATTTATTACGGCAGTGTTCAAATCGTGTGACCCCCTTCCCCATTCTCTCTCTGTAATCGGAAAAGGGGAAGCTCTTTGGGAGGTGTGGCATGTTCCCCCAGAAAAATTAGAAAATTATGTAACCAAGATTGGCTGGAATTGCGATTCAGGGCGCATCAGCTACTGTTGTCTTGAAGTTTTTTTTTAAAACAGGTTCCGAAGTTTTCCGATGTGATCTTTTAAAATAATGTGAGTTTTAAAGTTTTATAAAAAAATTTTACAAAGATACTGAGATACATACAAATAATAATAATTCTTCACAAAAAGTTTTCTCATTTCAAGAGTTATTTTTCTGAATACACAACTTATGTAGTTCGGTGATCAGTACTAAAATCTATTCAAGAATATTCCAAGAATATATTACGAAGATATATTTCTACTCTGCCATTGATATTGTCTCTGAATATGGACAGAAAAGTTTACCTCTTCCTTCTAAGATGGTTTTTTTTTTCCAAAAATCTAAACCAGTTAAATAAATCTAAATAGATGTAAAACCTTTTATAAAATGCGTGAGGATTTTGCCCCTGTAAGTGTAGGCGTGAGAATGTTTCAAAATTCGCGGGTCCAACGTAGAATGCATGGAACTTGAAGGGTCTTCATTCAGCCAGAACGAACCAGGACTTTTACGCATTTCCAAATATGAATAATTGGGAGATTGGTTCTCAATTGTCATTCAATAGTTATCTCCCTTGGCGAATGACGCCCGACGGACAAACATGTGGCCAATCACGCGGCGAATTTTATAAGTAGATAAATGGGATCTCTCTCTCTCTCTCTCTCTCTCTCTCTCTCTCTCTCTCTCTCTCTCTCTCTCTCTCTCTCTCTCTCTCTCTCATTCCACGATATGTGTGAAATCTCAAATGTGTCCCTGGAGTTTACTCATCTTCTTAATATTTTGTATGCAATCAGTCAACTGAAGAAGTTCCCTCCTACTATAACTTCTCACTTTCCTAAATTTCCCTTTGTTAGATAAGATGATATTACCATGAGGATTATGATGATTGTTGTTGTTAGATACAAATGATAGTATTATTTATTGTTGTCGTTGTTGTTGCTAACTTCCACTGGAGTGCATTATTGGATCGTCTGTAACGGCCATTCTGCACAGTTTAATAAATACTTTTGTGCTGTTCGCACGTGTCGGCTTTATCTCTTCCTAATATTATTAGCCGCCAATATTTGACCGTCACTCGGACCGGACTTCCTTTTCATCCTAGCGCAAATGAGACACTCTTCTCCTCTCAAAATTATCATGACCCCCCCCTCTCTCTCTCTCTCTCTCTCTCTCTCTCTCTCTGCTTGCTCACTCTACACTATTCCTTTTAAACATCTTTTCCTTCCCCCTTCTCCTATTCTCAGAATCCTTAAGCCCCTCTCACTCCTCTTCTCTCTCCACTTTTTCGCTCTATTTTCCATTTTCTAAACAGCTCCCCCTTCTCTTCTCCAAATTCCCAAGCCTCTCACTCTCTGCCTCTCACTCTCTCCCTCTTTCTCTCTTTTTCTCTCTTTCATTTTCTCGCTCTACTCCCCATCTTCTGATCATCTTCCTCTCAAAATTCTGAAGCCTCTCACTCTCTCTCCTTCTCTTTCCCCCTCTCTTTCTCTTCACTTTCTCACTCTTCTATCAACCTTCTAAAAACTATCTCCTACACCCCCCACTACTCCCACTCAACCACTCCCTTTTTCCTCCAACTTTTCTTCTTCCCTTTCCCTTTATTTGGGGGTCCCAATCGAATCCTGGGCATTTATCCAACCATCAGGCATCGTTCCGAACCATTCTCGAGATCATGTCAATTGATAACCCCGAATTCAGAAGAATTTGACGCCGTCTTTTGTCTCTCGTAACAAAGAATCTTTTCAGCATAGGTCTTAGTTCCTGGCACCGGTCAAGTCTTCTGAGGGTCGCATGTGCGATTAGGGTACCCCAGGGGATCTTAAGGAGTATTTTCCTTTGCATCAGGACTCTGCCTGATCGAATGGAGATAATCGCCTGGTTGGCGTCACACATGGCGATACAGATAACGCACTTTAAGCCTTGTGCGAAATAACATATACACAAACCTTCCATTACACACGCACTCTCTCTCTCACACAAACACCCACACAGGTATAGATATGACAGGTAATTGATAAGTTTTTTGCCCCAGGTACAAGGATATGATTTACAGTTCCAACTAAATTCACGTATAGTTTAATTCTTTGAATGATTATACGGACAACTCTAAATCCATAACCGCTTTATTTATTTATTTATTTATTTATTTATTTATTTATTTTTCTCCAGACAATTGAAACTCTTGAATCAGCAATTGTTGAGAAAGTGGACAATACTGTCTGTTGTAGAGTTATCTGCCACATTGATATCTAAGGACATATCATAAATGGATATCCACGAGGACATAGCGATAACAATAGAGAAGGATGTCCTTCCTTATGGCAGGGTTAAAAAAAACTTTGAACGATTTTTGATCATGTTCTAAACAACTGCTCACTTTCAAGTTTCAATTTTCGAGAATTAGAAAAATTAAACAGTTATGAACTTCAAATTTGCGATGTGATCATTCAAACAGATGAACTGTATGTGATTTTAGTTGGAACTGTGTAACTCATGTCCTTGTGCCGGACGCCACGAACTTATGAGTGATCACGCATGATGGGTTCTTAACGAGCCATTTTTTAAAAGTTAACATAATCGGATTCAAAGTTTCAAAGATTATCTTTCACTCCCGATATCTTCAGAGTTACGATGATCAATTTTTTTTTTAATTCTGAATCTTGAACATTCTGCGTTATGAGTCTGATGCATATTACGATGAATCTTTTATGAATACGTTATGTTATTCGAACATAACACTAAGATCGCCTGTCGTTTTTTGATAGTTGAAGTTTCATCCGCGATATTCTCGTTGTTTTTGCAGTCAGGATATTCATTTTAGTTTTTTGTTTTGAAGCTCTAATACCTAACTTCTGATTTTCATATGTAAGGATGCTTATAGCGAGAACGAGTAAAACATGCCAGCTTTCGTTTGTTTTTGTTTGTTGTTTGTTCGTAAAAAGAAAGCGAAAAATCTTACTTTACGCCTCGTGAATTTGTAAGTATTTAAGATTCATCAATGTAGTATGCATCAGATTCATAATGCAGAATGTGTAAGCTTCAATATAAAAAAAAAAGAACTTTTTGTATGGTGGTCCTAAAAATAACGAAAATATCGCGAGTGAAAATTAATCCAACACCGAATCCGATTTCTTCAACTTTTTTCCCCCAAATAGCTTGTTGGACAGTTATTATGTGCGCTCACTCTTATCAACCACTCCTCGTAAATAAATAGATAGGTTGAGGGGGGGTGAACGTGTGAGATGACGTAACGGTTACCAGCATTACAATCAGAATAAATGAACCTGATTCGAATTCCAGTTGGTGATGTTTATGTTTCCTTTGTATTAATACCATTGGGAAAGGCATGAGTTTTGTTCTCCCTGCGCTCTGTCTCAATGCCAGATATCTCGACATAAAAGTCTTATAGCCGATGAAGAAAGGGATAGGTGAATGAGCTCTTTCTTTCTCTGCCCTATACAATTGAAACAACAGTCAGTAATCGTTGAGAAAATGGACAATATTACCCATAGTGCAATTCAGTCAGCCATTTTTAAATCACGTTGTAGGAAATACCATTCGGCAACCCTTACCTTTCGCGTTTTAAAATGGCCACTGTTCGAGCTGCAGAATAACAGACGCTGACGACGAATCCCAAATCAAAAAAGCAGACGGTTCATTCATTTTTTTCACTTCCAAACTAAAACCAAAACCCTAAAAATACTACCCCTAACACCAACCCTAAAAACACCAACCTTAAAAAACATGACCCCCCCCCAAAAAAAAAAAACTAACCCTAACTTATCCTTTGTATTTATCAAGTGTTTTGCTTTAATTTTTTTTTTTTGAAGTGAGAAAAAATCACTTATCTCTTCAATATGAAATCACTTAAAAAATGAAAGTACCGTTCTGAGAAATCTTGTCATCTGCTTCTTTGATTTGAAATTCGTCATCTGCGTCTGTTATTCTGCAACATGAACGGCAGCCATTTTAAAACAGGAAAAGTAACAACTGCCGAACACCTTTCTTTAGTGTAAGCACCATGACCTCGTGAATCTTCCTAGGTGATAAGCCCTTCATACAGAGAAAGCGGATGACTGAAAATGGCACAATATTGTCCTTCTTATCAGCAATTGCTGACTCCCAAGTTTAAATATTTTGCAACAGAAAAAATAAAACACTAACCAACTTCAGGCTAACCAAGGTTACGGAAAAGGCCCGATTTCAGTAGACAGCAGGGCAAAGAAGTTAAACTGGGCGACCTTCAATAAACTGAAGTTTCGACAATGATTACTGAGTGCCAGCAAGGGAGGCACATAATCTACTAAGCCGGGTTGCGCTTAGGATGTCCTTGAGTAAGTGCTTGACTATTTACTACTTACTTTCGTTGTTTTCTAACCCCAGTGCAAAGACTGAAGTTGAATTTGTTTTCCTACGGTAACAAGAAGAAGAACGATCCTCACCAACATTAGGGGCGTAAACCAATACACAAAATTCAAATTTCCCGGCAAACTCACAACCACTTGATTGGCAGGAGGATGTCTTAATGGCTGTGTTAAATTGACAAGTTTCGATGTCGACGAAAATTTATCATAGAGATGGGCAAGACCTTACTTAATTCTAATAAATTAATACATTTATACAAAATTATATATATTCATATTTTTTTAATTTATTATATAGACAATGTGCATCAGGGGATGGACACTGTATATCGGGTATAATGTAATAATCATAAGGACATTTCAGTAGGAATTATATTTTGCTGGGCACTGCTGTTACCCATTCGCAAATCAAACGAGCCCAGATCGTTTAAATAATGGAAATGAGTGCCGTACAAGGATCGATCCCATGTTCATTAAGAAGCAGCCTATACACGGCTCTGCTCTCACCAACTGAGCTAACGACGCTCTGGAAAGGCAGAGGTTTGTTTGAACAACCGTAGCGTCAAAATTTGAAGTTATGTAAAAGAAATTCCATCGAAGAATAAATATGGTGAGAATAAATTCTATTTATGACATCACTGGCGTTTTCCACTAGATAACATCTAAAATAGAGTAAAAAAAGAAGAATGAACATCAAGAGATGAAAATCTTGATGTTATTGATAAACCCGTAAGAATAAGGTCCCCTAAAAGCCAAAAAATGTTTATCCAAAAATAAAAATCTAACCATTTGCAGAAAGGGCCTAGTGAAGTACTAGTGCCGATTTTCAAATCTGTAGACAAATCAGTATGGGTAGGAGCGCTGGAACACACAAACAAACAAACAGACGCACATATTTTTCTAAAAATGTCTCTAACCCTCCGCCATTTTTGATGGCTACAGTCGTTCAACTCGCTCATATGAGATACGATGTAAAAACAGTGGATGCTGCTGCCTTGTGTATCAACTAATGCATTATATCCGTATAAAAGCCATTAAGTTGGTTAGAGAATGTCTTTGGTAAAGAATTGCTCGTCTGCAAGTGAAGGCATCGCCCGAAGATGTCAGATCACAAGAGAATGTTTTCCAATTTATTTATCTCAAATGATGAGAACAGAAAACAATGCACTTACGACTTTCCCGCTTCTTTGTTTCGACAACGTCATAAAGTGACAAAACACTTTCTCATTATTACTTACATCAATATCTATACGCCGAAGTTTGAACTTACAATAAAAGTGCGTTGTTCATATATCCGGGATAAGGGATTTAATTTGATATATATATATATATATATATATATATATATATATATATATATATATATATATATATATATATATATATATATATATATATATATATATATATATGAGGGGGTGTATGTACGTATATATAAATAGATGTGTGTGCGTGTGTGGATGTGCATTGGGTTGTGTGTGTGAGTGATTTATAAAGAGGGGTATAAAAAAATCAGGTCGGGAGTAAATTACTCAGTTTTACGTATCTACAGGATATTAAGAATTAGATTTACAATTATATGAGCTCACGCAAGTGTATGCCGTCATCTTGAAATGACTGTAAACAACAATACAACGGTGGATATATCAATTACAGCTCGAAAATATGTTTCATTAATAGATCAAATACAACTGCATCTCACAACAAACGGAAGTGACGTAGGTGACAATAGATGATAAATACGAATTTCAAAAACTCGGTCTTACAGTTCTGCAACTTAAAAACGAACCTTGGAAAAGACCAGAAATGGTCAAAAGTACAAGGAATTACTAAAAACAATACATAGAACATGCATTTTGGAAAATTCATAGACTTCTCCAAACCAGCCACAGAGGACATCATCCGAAAATTGGTGAAGCTTACTAGATGGTTGAGACGACAAAAAATGCTGAAACTGTTCAATGAAACATGTATAACAAAAGAGCTGCTGACTAAATACATTGTGTGTGTGTGTGTGTGTGTGTGTGTGTGTGTGTGTGTGTAATATGTGGGCGTATATGTGTGTATATATGTACACATGAATTAGTATATATCCATGCAAAGATCACTGTGTGTATTTTCATATTCTGTTATATTACCATTGATGTGTGTGCGTGTGTGTGTGTGTGTGTACGTAATTCTGTTTACATAAATAAAGATGTACATGACTGTCCGTGGGCAGATTGATAGATAGATAGATAGATAGACCCAGAAATTGGCGATAATGTTTGGTCAATGAATATGTGTAGGTGTGTGCAAATTATTTCAAGTATATACATATATGTATACTTATCAATAATTATGTACGTCTGATTATTAATATATAAATGTGTAACTATACACACACACAGCCACATATACATATATAAATATAAATATTTATATACGTGAATGCACCTATATGAATACATATATATATATATATATATATATATATATATATATATATATATATATATATATATATAAGCGACTTAAAAGTTGTAGGAATTTGACCGTGAAAAAACTGCGAGCTGCGATCTTAGAAAAGTTAAAGTAATTGTAAAAATCCGTACCTAATACAGTTTGTAGGTGTTGTTCTGGCTCCACGAATTTGGTTTGGTCTCGTATTTATATGAAAATAGAAGAGAATAGGGAGTTTCCTGCATGCATTGCGGTGATTCCGATCAGTATTCTTGTCATACTATCACCGCTAAGCTTTTTACCGTCCGTTGTTGGGCGTAGGCCTTTTATTCCTGGTGCTGTAATAGAGCCCCGTTGGAATTTTCGATTTGACTAATGAGACCGATTGGAGTAGCCAGAGGGACCTTCAGTGAGTAAAGAATATCTTTGGATTTGTTGCAAAAATCTTTTAGATGCCTTTTTCATATTGATGGATTTTCGCTTCGGTGGCTTATTCAGAGACAATCGATCAAATATGCTTATACTGTACATCGTTAGAAAAGAAAAATTCACACTGAACGGATCCATGCACGGTTATCTCCCCTATGTCCTTGCATGGCCAATTGGTTCCCTTCGTCGTCATCCTCGGCAGCTTTTTAGAGGCTGTTGTTGAACATAGACCTTCCCGTAGATTCTCTATCGTGGGCGTTGCCGAGCCTATACCTTCTGAACTAGTCTATTTTGTCATACCTTCTTATTTCAATTATATATATATATATATATATATATATATATATATATATATATATATATATATATATATATATATATATATATATATATATATATATATATTATTCTTTTGCTAACCACAATTATGCATATGATCTCGAGGTATCCTCGTCATGGGTCACCATGTCCGGCGATAGTCTGATATTTGTAATTGTTTATAATTGGAAAACGAGCCTGGCTGCTGCAAGAGTCAAACTCCACTCTCACTTCTATTCCGACTGAAGACGAGTACAATTATTTCTTATTTCATATCTATAATAGATAAATTGAATACGATATATGGTAAGTTTGGCTCAGTCGGTAAGAAGGCCGCGAGCTGATTACTTGGTCATGATTTCAAATCACAGGAGAGGGATGTTACGTATCAGTTTGGTTTAACGTGACGGGACAGATATCTCGTGGAAGGGTTGACAGTAGGCTACGGGAAATCTGGTCACATTTTGGGGCGGATCTATCGACAATTATCTCTCCTATGCCGTTGTTACCTTTCCTTACCACATAATATCACCAGAATTTCATATCCGCAAGATTTTACAAAAAAGTACAGAATATATTTCAATGATATTTTGTTAAAGAGTGGACAATAGACTATGAAAGGACTGATTCAACTTTGGGGTGGATCCATACACAACACCCCCACGCCGACAATGGCGTTGGCAGAGGTATGCACTCTCTGGGTGCCTTCTAGTTCATGTTGTTGTTCTTGTTCCGGGGGAAAAATAAAGTTAATTCCAGCATCCAACTTTGACTGGAGCTTGATAACAAATGGGGGAGTACTGTTGGTGTTACGCAACCGTCTTTGAATTCATTCATATTTCTGAATTATGAATGAATCTTCAGATTCATCCATATCTTTGAATTATGAACGAGATGGTTTCGTGATTAATTTCATTAAATAAAATCAGATTTAAAAAAAAAAAAGAGAGAGAGAAAAGAAAACAAGAAAGCAAAAATATTTTCCTAAAGACAAAAGCTTGGCGGGAAGATATTGGCAGGAAAGATTTGATGGGGAAAGTTTGACAGGAAATAGCACCAACCTATGATACTTATAAAATATTGAATAAGTCAACCGCATATGTTGGAAGTTCATCAAATGTAGGTTATCTATAAGTATTTTGTTTTTGTTGTTTTTGAATATTACTTTCTTGTTTTCATGCATTAAAAATATCTGACAGACAAAGCTTTTAAATAATTTATGTCTGCATTTGTCCATTAGAGCAGTGCAGTCTGCTATGGCTGCAAGTGTCATTTTTAAAACCTGCATCTGTCAAGTACATCTTCTGGACAGCAACATTGGTTTCCCCCGCTATCCGAAAGTAGACTTCCTATATAATTACCATTTTTAAACTTACGTAAAACAAAATGGCGTGAAGCGAAGAAGGAATAACTATTAATTTATAGGGGTAAATTTTTGAGCGTTCCCATACCCATTTAATCACGGTATATCAGGCTAAGTCATTGGAGGTTGGGATGATGGGAGGTACAAGAGACTGATGTATAAGAGAGAGAGAGAATAAGAGGATTTGCGCTGCCTCTAGAACTGGTCGCTGCAAATCAAACACTGAACGTTATCTTCCGTCATCGCCTTTTTAGTAAAAACGAAAAAGCGGCGTAAAGTGAATTTTCAAAGAGCGGGAGATACCTGTTTCTACGATAGGATATACGTGCCTAAAAAATACTTTTCAATCTTATATTGGTCGAACAAAAAACAATGGAATACCGTATACTTGCTCATATAATTTTTTGCTGAGTTCGTCAGGTAAAAGTGAACAATTATGCGACATCCAGTTAGGCTCGTATTCATCACATAGTCCATCAGTGGCGTCCGTTAGTCTGACGAGACCCTAGATATGTACCTGGAAAGTTCTCCAAGGCGCAAAAAAAAACAAGACCGGCTGCTTCAGGGTCAAACACCACACGCATCTTTTTTAGCCACTAAACCGGATTTTTTTTTTTTTTTTTAAACGAAAAAAAATCTTCCTTACTCATCAAGGTGTGTGTGTGTGTGAAATTTACAATTTCTTCTGTGAACAATTAGGGATAAGAAGAGTAGCAGAGAAAGGGAAAGTAAGAGAATTATAGTAAAGCTTTTTTTTCTTGAAAATAGAAAGAAAAGGTAATAAATTCTGATAAAAATAATCTTAGAGACACCTGATGAACATAGTGTACAAAGCTTTTTTTCCCCTTTTGTTCCTCGTTTCTCTCTTTATTTCTCTTTCTTTTCCTGTTTCTTTCTCTCTCATTTTTCTCTCTTTAATTCTTTCTTTCTCTCTTTCTCTCATTCCGCCTTTCTTTCTTTCTTTTGTTGATTGATGACACAGAAATATGACTGTCTTTCCATCTCCTTCTCTCTCTCTAATATTTAAGTTCGATAACCTTTTCATCTTGGCATCTCAACTGGAAATCCGAACTTGTTTGCTTATCTGGTAGTCTGAACTTGTCATTGTTGTTAGGTTTGCGAAATCAAGTCAACTCTGTAAGACTTTGACAAAAACATTGAAATCAGCCATACTGGTATTACAAATTCGAAAATCAAAAAATATCCAACCCTGGCAACACTGGGGGCGGGAAGACGAACCTGGTCCACGGTTTCATTTTTCAATCCAGGTAACCTCTACGCCACCAGGCTTATCCTATGTATCTAAAAAACACTGCTAATATTAAACCTTTTCCACTTTTTACTTAATGCACTTAAATTCGATCCAATGTCTAGCTGATATTCCTTCCATTATTATAAAAAAGGAGAAATACCTTCCATTTGGGTAAACTATGGAATCTGAGTTGGAAAATTCGGGACAATCAATTATTTTAAAAGTAGTGTTTCCGAAATTGAAAAACAAAATTGCTTTCTTTCTTATTTTGCGGGAAAGATGAAACTAAAATGTGTTACGAACATTATACTTAGTTTCCTCCCCCTCCCTACCTCATCTCAATTCAATTGACGATGATACAGTCTCCGCTCCCAATGTGACCTTTACAATTTCTTTCTCTCTCCCTCCCTCTCTCTCTCTCTCTTTCTTTCTCTCTCTCTCTCTCTCGTTCTCTCTCGTTCTCTCTTCTTCTAAATCTGATCTCTTCTCCCTCCTTGTCTTTTTTTTCCTTTTTCAGCTCCCTTATATCTCTCCTTCTTCTGTCTTTTACTCTCCCTTTGTGTCTCCCTTCTTTCTTTCTTTCTTTCTTTCTTTCTTTCTTTTCCTTTCCTTCTTTCTCCCTTCGATCCCTTACTTTCTTTCTATCTAACATTCTTTTTTCCGAAATTTTCTTTCCAATTTTTCTTTATCTTTCTCTTCTCCTTCCTAATATTTATTCTCCTTCATTTTCTCCACTCTTCTTCCTTGTCTTATATCTTTTCTTTTTTTTTTTTAGAATTTCTTTCGTTCTTTGTCTGTTCCTTTCTTCATTCATTCATTCATTCATCTCTATCTCTCATTTATATCTCCTCTCCTTCTTCCTCCCTTTCTTCTCTCATTCCTCCCCCTCTTTTCCGTCGTTCTTTCTTCATTCATTATATTTCGTCTTTTCTTCCCCCACTTCTTCTTCTTCTTCTTCTTCTTCTTCTTCTTCTTCTTCTTCTTCTTCTTCTTCTTCTTCTTCTTCTTCTTCTTCTTCTTCTTCTTCTTCTTCTTCTTCTTCTGTCTCCCCCTTTCCCCCATCGCCTATGTTTGTTTATTTCTTTCTTCAAAATCCTACGTTCCATTCTCCCTCTAATAAGACATACACATGCTGTACCTATGATAAAACGTTATCGCCGTCATCGTATATCGATCAGCTCTCACAAGTTAGAAACAGTCAACCAAAACTGTCAACATACGTATCTTCATTTTTCAAGTTAGTCTTGCTGTCTGACCATGTATGTATGCGTGTAAGTATCACTCGTACAGGTCGTATCTTCACGTTTATAAAAAAAAAACTTGTTTACCCCCTAAATAGAACTTTAGTTGGGGAGTGGGTCGATTTGCAAGTTTATACCAAATTGGTCCCCTTTTTGTATACAGCAAAATCTTTTTTTTTAAATTCTGACTTTTTTCTAGTGATCACAGCCTAACAAAAGCCGATGGGAGTGACTTATTTATTGAACACCCCTTTCTCCATTTTTTTTTAAATAATCTCCCCCAACACGACATACAGCTGAAAGACGTCGGTCCCGTGACGATATGTGTTGAGTGGCTAACAGTACGAACAGAAAGGAACAGCTTTTCTTCCAAAGAATGTCTGTGATTAAATTAAGCATAACAATATATATGTTTTCATTCTTCGTGAAGTCTTTTTAGTTCTAGTACTTATTTTCTCTCTTTTGGCACAAGTCACGTTTCCTGTCAAGAAGTTCACTTTATCCGTAGTTTTGATTCTTGATTACATTAAACTGACGTAAGCTTCACTGGTCGTTTCTTGTATTTGCATCCTTGCTGTCCCTGATCACACACAGTAATAAAGATCTTCTGGTCACTTGAACCGTTACTCAGTTCACAATCTGTCACTCAACGAACAACGTTTTCATTGCTCTCTCAATGCGCCTCTCCTAGCATACGAGACTTAAGCTCAAAGCAGGGCTTAGCTACACCACCGAGGTAGTAAGAGATGGTATCACAGTGTTAGTGAAGGTGTCCAACAAAGCTAACTTTTAATTTCTCCATCAGTTGATGTCGTTCATTTATGTTTAATAAAACGAGTTATGGTTGGTGCTAGTGGCTTAAGAGATGGACAATCCTGATTCCTTACCAACGCGTAGTAGAGCAAGACGAATATGGAGTAACATACAAAACGCCTACAAAATCCATTGCACCTCTTTCCGCATGCCTTCACTAGAATCGAAGTCGAGTGCTAGGCATGAACCCCGCGGTGCATAGCATCTGCTGCACCACTCAAAACAGAAAGCATAAGATTCATCAACCTCGAGGGACAAACGTGATGATGATGATGATCATGATCATGATTAATTGAATCCTGCCCCACCCCACAAAAAATGAAAGTGTTAGAATTAATTGAAAAGTTCCGATTTATTTATCTGATGTGTGCTTCATTGGTTCAGATTTTCTGATTTTTATTTATATAAATGTTTTTGTTCCTACGATCGGACAGGAATAATTCGATGATTCAACAAAAATGATATTTTTAGATTAGAAAATCAGATCAAGTGCTTTTCACAGTATATCTATCTATCCACATAGATATATGTATGTGTGTGCAGTATGTATATTTACATACATCAAAACTCTTTATCTACAATTTGTATGATATCTTTTGGTGTATATATATATGTGTGTCTGTCTGTCTGTCTGTGTGCGTGTGCACATGCGTGTGTGTATGAGGTGCGTGGTGTACCAAGTGCTACCCAGATGTTCAAGAAAACCAAAGGCACGAAATTGATCCCTCAAGTGAAAGGGAAGCATCGATAGAAAATGTCTTTTATTTCCGGATGGAGAAACGTCGAGAGAGATGAGCGAAATATCCTGCGAGGAAATTGAAAACTATTAAGGCTTCACCTTATATATAGATATATATATGTGTGTGTGTGTGTGTGTGTGCGTGTGTGTGTGTGTGTGTGTGAGTGTGTGTGTGCGTGTGTGTGTGTGTGAACCAATTGGGATAGACAGATAGATAGATAGATATAGAAAAATAAGATAGATATAAAGATATTAGCAAAATGACATAGATAGATAGGGACGGATGGAGATCCATTTAAAGAAATATCCAAGGATCCTCTAAAGATAATATTTCATCTCTAAAACATTCTCTGGGATAAGTTGCCACGAATTCACTAAAAGCACGAATTATGACTTCCCTAATATTCAAGCTTTCATAATGGATATGAACTCCGAAGTGCTTGCAGAGATGATAATCTGTTGGAGAGATGTCTGGTTAATCTAGAGGATTCCTCAAGATCTCATATCCAGATTCTCCAAGCTTTGACCCAGTCAACTGAAAGGTGTGTGGTCTGATATTATCATGGAACATTTCATTCAGTTCATATGGGAACTCTTTTCAAACCTTTTAACCTTTCTTATTGCCTTGCTGTTGAAGTCAAAAGACCCCCAGAAAGTCCTCGAACCGTTGGTAATGGTTCAGTACTGTCGATAATTCTTCATCATTAGGAACAGGTTTCAGACCCGCAAAGAATTATCGTTGGTATTCATATTTCAAGACCTGAATCTATTAATCCAACGCTGATCAGTTCACAGGGAAGCAGTGTTCACTTGAAATATTTGGTTAATGTTATCAGTAAATTGAGCATCGTTATATTCGAATTTAAGAGGTATATGTATTAAATCGCATTTTCCGGTCAGACCGTCTGTCTAAATGAATTCCAATGAAATGAAGAATGAGGAATGGGCTATGGAAAATGTGATAAGATCTTTGGGCGGATCCAAGTGCAATTACCCTTCCCCCCCCCCCAGTAATGGCGTCGGTAGTGGTATGCACTTTCTGGGTGCTTCCCAGTTTGGATTCGTACTTGAAAATTAGTCTAACTTCTGGGGTAAACGCAATTGTCGTTAAGGACTGAAAACCTCCAATGATGACGAATTATATCTCTATTGACATCTAGAAGGAAATGCAATTACATTGGTGGGCCTTTCACATTTGGCATCATTCTCTCTGATTTAAAATGGCCGATATTTCATGCTAACTACCTAACATTAACTTGTTATTAATACAATCGAGGAAGTCTCTATACTTTTCATACTCACTACATTCACGTGCAAAAATAAGTTGTTGCAGGAAAGTCGAAAGGTAGGATGAGTCCGAAACCAGACATGATTATCCTTCATGTGTACTAATGATACTAATAATACTAATAATACTAAATAAACTGATGGGGAGGAGAAGTAGTAGAAGGATAAAAAAAAGACTTTCATGTCGTATTTTTTGATAATATTAATAATGTCAAAGCTTCATTCTGTTTTATATCTACCTTTATGAAGTATGCAGAAAATATTCCTTAGATCTGGAAAATAAAAGTCTTGTCTTTGTGATCGCCAAATCACTGGAAAGCCGAGACGGTAGATACAGACAAACAAACACATGCATGCATGTGTACACACACAAATTCACACACACACGCATGCATATATATATATATATATATATATATATATATATATATATATATATATATATATATATGCGTTCGTGTGTGTCTAGAAAATAAAATATTATGGACATTTTTTAGTATGATAACCAAACGTGTTCTTTTATCTTGTATGATCAGATACCGCTAGGACGCTGATATAAGAATCGACCGGTCAGGATTACGCCAACATGAAAAATAAATAGCCGACACGGAAAGCCTACACATACAACATTGGCGACCCGGTAAACCAGCGATAGAGTATCGGCCAAGAATTGCTATTCTGGATACTAACTGCCAAATGGTGATCAAATATTCACTTGAATTCCTGGATACCAACTGCCTCAGCCGGAATCTGAACTTGCTTCGCTGTTTTCATTATCTTGCTTTCAACCGTTAGGACAACCTCACTTGCCCCAAAAATATGTGAAAAAATCAAATAAAATGATAATAATGATGATGATGATGATGATGATGATGATGATGATAAGAAGAAAAAGAAGGAGAAGAAGAAGAAGAAGAAGAAGAAGAAGAAGAAGAAGAAGAATCAGCCTTTTAATGCCCATCGTTGGATATAGACCTTTCCTAAGATATGCAAGCCTGTATTTTCTTTACTTATCTAGTTCGTGACGTCATCTTTTTTTGCCGGCAACATATTTGCATATGATCTCTTTGGATCCTCGTTGTGAATCGTGATGCCCATCGATTGTCTGACAATTTGGCAACACGATTAACCGATTGCGATTTGAGTTTTCTTATGCTTTCTATATCTGTTTCCAAAACTAATGGGATTTTCTTATTCTTGAAAGTTGAACTTACTCTATTGAAAGCTTGCCAATCTAGATTGATTCTTCGCTTGAGAATTTCAAGGAGATTAGTGGTCCAAGGTGTATAATGGTGTACTTTCAACTCTGTGTTTTCGGTTTTTGATCACTATGTCTTCGTCCTCAATATATGTGTTGTACATGACATTTGTTTTACTGAAGTTAATGTGACGACCAACTTTCTTGATTTAATAATTCAGTTTGTCTAGCATTATTCGGAGATCATGAAGGTTCTCTGCAGAAACAAAAAACAATCGGAGGTAACTTAGATATTCGCTATCTATTCTGATGCTTTTATTTACCCGATCTAAGTTCTGGAATAACCTTCATCTCTGAATTTATTGACACCTTTCTTACTTGACGAAGTTCGTTTGTTTAACTCCGCCAACGAAGTTAGAAGAGGTATACGTATTCACTCGTGTCTGGCTGTTTGTCGGTACAATATCTCCAAAAGTTATCGATGAATTTCAATGACATTTTGTGGAAGGATGTACGATTAGCTAAGGTAGAACTTATCGAATTTTGGATCCAGGAATTTTTTATTAGTTCATATATCAAAAAAATAGACCCAAAATTTAAAAACTGAAGCGTTCAGTTACCTCCCCTGCACGATAGCTGTATATGAACCGATTTTAATACAGTTTTTAGTTAGTGTATGGTGTTGACAGACGTATGCACTCACCGAGTGCTTTCTAATTAGTACTGTTGCCAAAATTCAAAAATCTAGATTTGACTTTATTTTTCTACCGCAACATGGACCACAAGACCAACCCTTGCAGAAATTAGGAGAATGAATCGATATACAAAATTTACAATTCTCTCCTGTGGTTTGAACCAACGGCCACCTGCTCGCCAGCAAATGTCTTACTTACTGATATAATTTGACGAGTCTCCGATATATATGAAAATCCTATATAAGTACAAAATTGCATCTTCCATTGTAATAAATAAATACGTCTCTGGTCTTTTCAGCCAATGATTTAATGAGACCCCGTGCGTTGTAAGCCAAGTTATATCCTGATAGTTTCATATCTAAGAATAAATTTCATAAAACCATAGTTTTAGAACACACTTTCTTTCCTTTGTTCTCAAATTTTTCACTAACCTGCGGTAGTTTCAACAGTGAGGTTAACTGCAAAGTTACGAGATTTCTGAGAACAAAGGAAATAAACTGTGTTCTTTCAAATTTATGGCTTTTTTTTTAAATCTATCCATAAATTCGAATCTACCAAAATACAGATAAATAAATACAGTTATACAAAAATATATATATATATATATATATATATATTTTGTATAATGTATTCGATACAAAAGTCGCAGTAATCAATTCCATAGACGTAGGAGTGGAGTTCGACGCCGTAGAAGCCAGTATTGTTCTCTTTTCTAACATCAGATAGACAGTGATTACCTAAGAACAGTTCATTATTCTAATACACGATATCATTTCACAGCCTTTTATTTCTGCATCTCGAAACCAATGGATGTGTTTCCATATTTATCCATTGCAGTGACGTTTATATTTGCAGTTGTAGACCTTCGCGTAGACTTATTTGCGTGGGTGCCTCGCTGATCAGTTATCGTCAAGTCTGTGAGATGACGTGATTATCTCTTCAGAGAGAAAAACGCGATCTTTGAAACCAGGAAAGCCTCAACAATGGACGACAGGATTTCCCTCTCGTGTATCTTTTCATCTTCAGCCTTATCACAGTTATGCAACAGTGAAAGTGGCACAAACAATGGAATGGGCGAACCGAGTTCAAACTCCGGTTGGGGCTGTTCATGTTCATTCCCAACAAATGCCCTTGGGAAAAGCATAAATTCACCCCATTCCTCATTAAGCTATGGGCTAAAATAGTTTGGGCTCTCTAGCCTTGAGAAGACAATCAGTCTCGGGGAAGGACAACTCTGATTCCGAAACCAAGAAGGGGAGTCCCCTTGAGGTGGTTTGACGCCCAATTGGAGTCCTTCCGGCAGCTCCTGCAGCTAAGCTGTTGCCAGACGTATCACTCCCTGTTTTCCACTGGTATAAACCAGCAAGGTTGAGAGGAAGAGCATAACGACAGGGCATCCCAGGATCTTCATACGCCTCGTCTAGGCATGCACCCTGAATGGGGACACTCCTGGGTTGTTCCATTGTCTGTGGAGACAGAACAGAGGTTGCTTATCACGTTTACCTCAAGAAATATGGTGGATTTTACCGTCAATAGACAGTGAATTTTTAGAAACCGTCAACCAAAACTGCCAGTATAGGTTTCTTCAGTATCTAAATGTCTGTGAGTCTGGTTGGCTAGCTATGCATGCATGTATTACGCATACAGGTCTATAAAGCTCCCCGCCCAGACCCTAGATCAGACTTTCTCACCGAGATGGGGGTAAAAGGTAGAACCTCGCGGCGGGATCAAGGGGTCACCATAGACAGTGACGTCTTAGGATGAGTCATAGCTTGGGCACTCCCTGGTCCCTTACTTGACAACCTGACCACTGATATCCGGGAATATCTCCCCCTCCCTTGGAACACACTTTTTTACACTCACCTTGGAGGAGTGGCAAAGGGGCGCTTTTGAAGACTAAGTTTTTTACTTTTTGCTTCTAATTGTTTGATGAAATATTGCAATGTATTTAGTTCATTTTGACTTCTTATGACATAGGTTTCTTCACTTTTCAAGATGGTCCGTCTGACTAGCTATGTATGTATCACGCGTATAGGCTCCACCAATGGATCAACAGTCAAGTCTTATCAAGTCTACAAAAAACTTTTTTTATTTGCAAATTCCCCCCATAAATATTTGTCCAATTGGGGGTTCAATCTTCGATGTAAGTTCATGCCAAATTGACTCCTTAGTTTGTGTCCAGCAGCATTCATATCTTCTTTTCTTTTTCAGTCTTTTTTTGGTGACTTATTCGAAAACTGGGGTTTGATTGTTTCGCGACACACAGCTTGAAAACCACTTCCCTCATTTAACACAATAAACACGTTGTGAACTAGTTAAAAGGGAAGATAATTTTTCTATTGGGTAATGTGTTGATTGGAGGTACGAGTGACCTAATGGATATGAAATCGGCGGACCAAGTTGAAACTCCAACTGGGACAGTTTGCCTTTACCTCGCACTAATGCCCTTGGGGAAGACATGGATTCATTTTCTATCCATCTGTGGGTAAATAGCAGACTGTTTGGAGCCCTTCAGGCAGGGCCATATTATCAATTAGTCACAAGGGGCACGGTGCCTAAGGCCCTACGAAAATATTTGGATTAATTAAAAGTATATTTCATACCACTTACGGAATATAGATATTATGAAATTATTTCAGAAATATATATACATTGTGAAACATTAGTGAGGCCGAAATTTTATGAGTGCCAAGACAAAATTGCCTCACGACAAAATTGCCTTTTGGCAAAATTGCCTCACGACAAAATTGCCCCACGACAAAATTGCCTCACGACAAAATTGCCCCACGACAAAATTGCTCCATGACAAAATTGCCTCTCGACAAAATTGCCTCTCGACAAAATTGCCTCTCGACAAAATTGCTACACTACAAATTGGAGTCGCTGAACTGAAAATGTATGGTGTGATTCAACAGTCTGTTCATCTGTCCTTCTATATGGAACTCAAGATAAACTAATTGCAATGACGGACCAGTCAGAGAATAACAAATCGCTTCCCAACACTATTAGCAGAGATGCGAAATTAAAAACGGTTGTGGAACCTTGGGATTTTTCAGAAACCGTCAACCAAAACTGTCACGAAAACTGACATAGATTTCTTCAGTATTTGTAGTGGGTCTGGCTGACTGGCTGGTTATGTATGCATCACACTTACAGGCCGGACTGATGGAGCTAGAGGGCTGAATTTTCTCAACATTTACTCTTTATTATGTCTAGAAGAAACTTTTTTTTTTTTGTTTTCCAACCCTCCCGCTCCCGAAAAGATTTTTTATTGGGGGTTCGATTTGCGATGTAAGTGTATGCCAACTTGGTATCTTATTTTGTGTCCGGCTGCATTCACGTTCGTTGTTTTGAAAATCCAGACTTTTTTTTTATTGATCACTGCTTAACAAAAGACCTTTTTATGTTCTTGTTCCTGTTGATTGTTTCGTTGGTTGGGAAATAGACAGAGATAAATAAAGGCCATATTGACATACGCCTTCTTAACTCGGTGCCTCACCAACTCAAACGACTGTCAACATTAATTCTCTCTGCGCATTTTGTCGTTTCCTCCTTGTGACGTCAGAAAACGCCTTCCTTTCAGCTTTCGTAATGATGACAAAGTGCGGACGCAGTGACCTATGATAAAAGAAGTACCGAAATGAGCATTTGTAAATATGGCTGGTGTTGACTCGTGGCTTACATTCAATAAAAAAAAAATGACTAATCAAGTGCTCAGTGTATTCAAACGCACACTGCACCTTATGGCCAAACAAGTTTAAGCTACAACCATCACTTCGCAGTTACATGCGAGGACAAAACTGCAAATCTCGAATGAAGGGAAAAAAGGGGGTGGGCTGATGGAGCACTAAACTGATGCTAGAGTGGAACAGATACGGACAAACAATCGTCACATCAGGGAATATGAATTCCTCCTAAGAGTAACTTCAAAAACGATATTGGTCACGAAAAATTTAATTATCCTTTCTCGTATCAAAAATAATTCGTACACACAACAGAGTTTTAAAAAAGAAATTACAAAAATCTCCAGTCGCAGAAAGGAAACATAATCTGCAGTTATACACACACACACACACACACACACACACATATATATATATATATATATATATATATATATATATATATATATATATATATATATATATATATATATATATATCTGTTTTGGCCATGATTTTGTTACACGAGTACATGAAACAAGCGACTGTAAATTCGAGATCTTTCCTGAAAGTATGGATCAATTTTGGATATCTCCAGAAATATAACCTTACTGCGCATGCGTGAATAGACACTCTCCTATGAAATTACTCAATCGGTTGTGAGACGGCATGGAGTGGTTTGTCTACTTCATAACCGTTGCATTCGCATTGACTGAGACTGCCAATTCTTCACGTTTCGTGCATTAAAATCGCCCTTTGAATCACTGTGGACGAGATTAAGAAGAACGAAACGAGTCAGCTAATGGCTATCCTGGAAGAGGACTTTGCAGACTACTTTGCAAAAGAAAAGTGGAAAGGGCGCAGGGGTGAGAGCGTGAAGCACCAAGGGAAATATTTTGAAGGGGATTAGCTTGGCTATTTTACATCAGAATTGAAGAGTTGGATATTTTTAACGACGACGCTTGGTCTAAGTGTGCCCCCCTGCCCCTTGCTAGCTTTTAAAGATTATTTTTCATTTTTTCCACATCATTTTTCAGACCTTTCAGGTTTCTTCTCATATACTGCACCCCCAAAAGCTCCGATGACCCCAAAACTCAGACGCCCCCCGCCCCTGAAGATGTTGGGTCGGCAGGTCCCACGCGCTGCCTTTGATATTTTTCTTTCAGGCCTCGTACAAGCGAACGTTGCATTGATCTATGTTTAAATAACGACTGACACGGCTCTTTTGATAGTTTTAGATTGTTTATGGAGATTTTTGATTTTCAAGGGTTCCCCGGATATATTGCACCCCCAGGCTCCGGTACCCTCTCCCGCAGTTGTGGGGTGTGCAAGTCCCACGTGCCGCCTCTGAATCCATTCAGACCTCGTTCATCGACCCATGTTGAGAGAACGACTGAAAAATAGCATCTGTAAATATACGTCCGACGTTGGCTCGTGGCTTACATGTAATAAAAACTGACTAATTAGGCGCTCAAAGTAAACTAATGCATGTTAAGACTTTATGAACAAGTCCATGTGGACATGTTCGGGAGGGGGTCTGTCTGCTTCGTTCATTCCTTTCAGATATTTTTCACAAAGTTTTGTAACGTCAAAAGAAGAAAAAAACAAACCCAAATCTGGTCGGTAACTCAATAGAAACCATCATGTGACCAACGTCTTTTGGCAGCATGTCGTATAAGGATGATGGCAAAATTGGAAAAGGGGTGATCAATGAATAAGTTACTTTTTGGGCAGTGATCACTCAAAAGTCTGAATAAGAAAAAAACAAAAACAAGCATGAAAGCTGCCGGACACGAACTCAGGAACCAATTTAGCATAAACTTACATTGTAAATTGGACCTTCAACTAAAAATGTAGGGATGGCATTTGAAAAAAAGGTTCTTAACATAATGAGTAAATAATTGAATTTTGAGCCCTCTAGCTCCATTGTTGCAACTTGTTTGCGCAATACATGCATATATGCATACATAACCAACCAGACTAGCTCAGAAACTGAAGAGACTTATGTTGACTGTTTTGGTTGACAGTTTCTGAAGGTTTAGCATTGCCAAAAATCCTTACAAAGGCTTATATTGCATTCCGTTCAGGAACGTAATAAATGGAGTGAGGTATTTACCAAATCTATCATGGAGGGGGGCACACTATTGTTCCTCTCGGCGTACTCCCTTCCCTTTCTTCCTTATGAACGTACTTTCCCGGGGAGCAGGTTATGGAAGGATATATCCCGAGGGTAGTGCAAAAAAGATACATCCGGATGTAGGCTGTCATGTAAGGGACTAAGGAATGCTTAAGCTGTGACTCATCTTAAGTGGTGACTGTTTTTCATATTGACCACTTGGTCTTCGGCTATCCACAAGGTTCCAACTTTCAAAATCCACCCTTATGCAACAAGACCTGCTCCGGAGAGGGGGGGGGGTGCTGAACCTGCCTACCCCTAACACACACACCCGACACCTTGCAGTTAGGCTGGGAAGTTCTACCACATCCATTTTACTCATCAAACTTTTTTTTAAAACTGGTAAGACTGTCTGTATAACTCTTCACTCTCACCCCCTTCTCACTCTCTCTCTCTCTCTCTCTCTCTCTCTCTCTCTCTCTCTCTCTCTCTCTCTATCTATCTCTCTTTCTCTCTCTGCTTGTTCAGGTGATATTTTGCCAAGAATCTGTGGTGTCCATATCTATGGATCTATTTTTGGTGAGGATCAAAGGAAAGACCCAACAGTAAGATTGGTATTTTGTTTCCTTTTTTTTTTGTTGTTTACAAATTGACTACGATGTCATAATGGAACTGCAATTCTCCATATTGAAAAAAAAGACACCCTTCTAATACAAATGAATCCAATATGAAATATAGACTCAGTCTATATAGCCGATCCATAACAGCTATCATTAGTATAATCCCACAGACCCTTCCCATTTCAGATGTAAAACCTGTTTTCCTCATTTTCATTTCACTAACATATATATACACACACACATTATATATATATATATATATATATATATATACACACGCACACACACACATTATATATATATACATACACACATTATATATATATATATATATATATATATATATATATATATATATATATATATATATATATATATATATATATATATATATATATATATATATATATATATATAATCAAAATCATTCCTTTCTTGTATAAACAGTAATATTCATGAAGGAGTTTAAAGAATATTTCCATTCAGTGCGGAGTTATGGATTTCTCCATCGGCCGGAAATCTCATACTTTCTCGTAACGGTCGCGATTTCTTTGGTCTGTATCGTAAGAGAACATAGCTCTACGTCACTTTGACTCGATTCTATAATTCGCCCACGTGCTCAGGAGAAAGTGATAAATACGAAGTGCGATTAATTAGTGGAGACCTGCATCGTTATCGAAGGAAAACCATGTCCCCCCGGGTCTCTTGATGCCTTCTACCCGTCTCTCCCATGTATTAAAAACTGGCAAGCAAAACTGTCACCGAACCTGTCGCTATAGCTTCCTTCAGTTTTTTAATTCGTCTGGCTGCTGAATTACCTGGATATGTATGTGTCACGCGTCCAGGACGCTTGAATGTAAGCTAAAGGGTGGATATTTTTAACATTTACTCCTTATTGTGTCTAGAAAAAAAAATTTCTGAAAATAACTAACCCAACTGTTTTTATAGGGGGTTCAATTTGCAATGTAAGTTAATGCTAAATTGATCACTAGTTTGTGTCCGGTAGCATTCATGCTTACTTTCCAAGAATTCAGACTTTTCAAAGATCACTGCCCAATAAAACATTTTTTAATTGATCACACCGACACAGCATGCCACCAAAAGACGTTGGTCACGTGACGGTTTTTATTGAGTGACTGACCAGACCCGTTTCCTCTTGGATTTTGATTTGTTGTTGGTATGTTACGTCTAGTCGGTATTTTGTGATTCCAGGTTAAGTCTTTTTTTTTTTGTTGTTGCTTCTTCGTTTGTTTGTTTTCCCAATCCTCAAAACGAAAATAAATCAAGCAAAGAATCTCTCTAGCTTGGCAATCTTTCGGTAGAACCAACACAGCCTTCAAGAACAAGAAAATCCCATTAATTCTAAAACAGAGGGTAAACGACTAATGCATTCTCTCATTAGTCACCTATGAAGCTGAGACTTAACCAAAAGATTTTCCCTCAAACTGAGAACCATGACATGTACATGAGAGAATCATGCTCAACATCACTCAGAGAGATCACAAGACAGCGCAGTATATTAAAGAAAAGGCAGGCGTCCAAGATATCAAAGAAACCATTAAATGGCAATGGCTTGGTCATGTTGCTAGGATGTCAGATAACTGCTAGACTCAACGATTTACAATGTGGATCCCAAGAGATCATATGCGAAGCTGTGTCCGACAGAAAATAAGATGGTGTGAAAAAAAAACTAGACAATTGCAAGAATTGCTGAATCCGTGATGCCCACGATAGAGTGGTGTGGCGAATCTTGGAGACGGTCTATGTCCAACGATAGATGCTGAAAGGCAACTGCTGCTGCTGCTGATGATGATGATGATGATGATGACGATGATGATGATGATGAGTTGGAGTTGAATGTCTGTCGAACTTGTGTTCTTATCTTTGTCTGACAGGTTTTCGGATTTTCAACAACTCAATAGACTGATAATTGATGATTAGCCGATTATTCATTAAATGAATATTTTTTTTTATTTTTTTGTTTCATAATTTGTTGATGTTTCTCCCTCTCGAAATTATAGCATTTTGTTTGACTGGACAAAAAGTCCAGAAGTTTATTTACTGACCCAACTTCTGTCTTGGTTTTCATATAACTAACACGTACATACATATATACAGATTCACTCACTAGCCTCCTCCATCAAAGACACATACATACACACGCACTCGCGCATACACAAACCCAACTAGTATTCGAACCAACCTCCTTCATCCTCCTCTTCCTAACCATAACACGTTTTGGCCTCCCCACTCCACCACAAAGATAAGAATCTCCTTTTCGTTACCACTGTTTCTGTGGCTTTTGTGGCATCATTTCAACCATTCTTTGTCTGACGACGAAGCCATCTCTGGCGAAATTATCAACAGAAATATGAATTAATGAATTAATACTGCTATTTACACTCTGTTTCCAGATTGTCTCTTTTTTTTTCACTATAATGTCAGATGCGTCATATCCTACAGACAATATCTATCTCCATTTGTTGTTATCTAGTAGATAACCAATCTACCTATCGGCCAAACTATCAATATATATATATATATATATATATATATATATATATATATATACATATATATATATATATATATATACATATATATATATACATATATATATATATATATATATATATATATATATATATATATACATATATATATATATATACATATATATATATATATACATATATATATATATATATATATATATATATACATATATATATATATACATATATATATATATACATATATATATATACATATATATATATATATATATATATATATACATATATATGTATATATATATATATATATATATATATATATATATATATATATATATATATATATATATATATATATATATATGTATATATATATGGAGGGGTTGAATGTACGTGTGTATTTGAGAAATAGACATATTTTGCTTGACAGAATGAATTATTAATTGCGTTATATTATATAGAAACATGTCTGAAATGATTCCCTGTCGTTACACGGTTAATATATCATTAAATTCAGACAAAGCAAATAGAATGAACAATCAAAGAAAAATGGGGCAGCTCATAGGTAACTGTCTCAACGTAGCAATGCACTTACCATTGTGCTAAATAGCCCGCCGGTAATGCAAAGGCCAAATAAGTACTTTCAACTCAAATTCTCGTCTCGTTTAATCTCGGTCTTTTTCGTTTCCTTCAACACGACGATATGTATTTGAGAAATGGACATATTTCGTCGGACAGAATGAATCATAAATTGCGTTGTATTATGTAGAAACTCATCTGAATTCATTTCCTGCTGTTATAAGGTTGATATATAATTGGTTTTCTTTAATTGTTTATTCTGTTTTTGTTGTCTAAATCGAATGATATATTAATCGTGTAACGGCGGGAAATCATTTCAGATAAGTTTCTATATGATATAATGCAATTTATAATTCATATATGTATATATATCAAGCCCTACCTGAATGTATTTACAAAACACATAATTGGCAGGCCAATCAAAAGATTCGTGTGTGGGCCTTTGGGTTCCATCATTAATCGTAATGTGGAGATCGCCGCTAGAAACTTTTCATGTGATCCCCAGTTGCTCATGGTGCCAAGTTTTCTCAGACGATCACCCATCTAAGTATTGACCTGGCTGAACATTGCTTATCTTTGGTAATCGTACGAAATCATAGTTTTGACGTAATTACTTGCCGCAAATGTTCACCTGTTTCATTTAGAATCATTGAAATAACTGACTGTAGTCTACAGGAATTGTTAGAAACAGTCAATCAAATCTGTCATCTTAGGTTTATTCAGTTTTTAAGTCGGTTGATTGGTTGGCAAGGTATGTATATGGTGCGTGTATATGCTGTATTAACTGAACATCTTTCGGAAAATATAAGTACCATATTTCTCGACTGATAAGACGCGTATTTCACTGGAAATTACCCTCAGAACCATCCCGTGTCTTGGCACTCAAAGGTCAAGTTGTAGGGAGGAGTTCGCCAACCCCCACGAACCTTGGTGTGTTAAGCTATATAATCTTCGAATATGTTTTTTTTCTGAGAAAATACCCAATTATTGGGTGTGCCTTATTTCTGGTAGCATCTTATCTACGGAGAAATACAGTAACTCATCGCAGTTATTTTTGGGGGGAGGGGTGTATTATGTTTTCTTTTAGTGTTTGTTTTGTTGTTGTTTTTTTTTGGGGGGGGGTCAATCTTCCACAAGAATTCTCGAGGTGTCATTGAGGCTGTTATTACGTCTATCCATTTTAATTTCCTTTATTATTCAAGAGCAATTTATCATAATTCACTTTCGGTTTGTTATGCCTTTTGAAGCTTCACCAGAGTCCCGTTGACCATACATTTCGGGAACGCTTCTCCGATTTGTGACGCTAGACGAGGGATTATACTTTCCCGGTTTGAATTCAGAATTGTTCGTCTCCTAGACTGGCTGCCAATAAAGGCTGAAGGGCCCAGCCTGTCCTGCTAATGTGCCCGTAATTGGGAAACGGCAGTTGGTGACAACAAAATAATATAAGCAGTGAACTATAGTGTAGTTGTCACGACGCTATTTTCACAAACTGTTAACAGTGATTTGCTCTTTAGTGGAAGCCCCGTGAATATAGCCTTTTGCTATACTTGGCTTCGTCGAAGAAACGAAAATATTCTTACAAGATGAAAGAAATTTTCGCTTGTTTTATCTGTGATTTTGGGATTTGTTATTAATACGGGCTTAAGATCTGTAATCCTGTGCTCTGTAGTCCGGCAACTCCCTTTGTCAAGCATGTTTAAATCTGCTGCCGTTTGTTCATGGCGTGGTTGGGACCTTAATTCGGTAGTTTATAAACCCACTCGTTAAACCGAATGTGTGAAAACTAACCACGGTTTAAAACTGAATCGAAAAATACTAGATTTGGCTACTTGGGCGCGTATCTATTTTCAAAATCTCATTTTACTCAAAGAAATTATATATTACACCTGAAGAAAATCGTTGAATAATCCGACTGAAACTTTATGTTAATGTCAAAGACGGTTAGAAGAGATTGTATCGTCCGGGAAAAAAAGTTCGAAAAGTATAGAACTAGACTTAGAAATGATGCCTAAAAAGTGGCACTTCTGCCAGTACCAATTTGATCAAAACATTAATGTGAAATTCTCCGGTCTTGTAGGCCCGGCACTCAACGGTGAAAGAATATTATGAGATGACAGAATGAATAAATACTGTACAGTGTTGAAATTGGATGAAAAATATAAGTCCATTTAGGCCAATTAACTTAACGTCAAGTAACGGCCAACATCAAGGCTACGAATTAGCAACTACGATGAACTTTTAGACGAATGGCTGGAAAGCACTCAGAGAGCGCATACTCTATGTAATAGTAAAAGTCCGATTCTATTTATCTGTGTGTGACCACTAAGTAGCGGGACCTTGTAAGCAGGGCTGTTGAATTGAGATACGTCTTGAATGCTCCAACTTCATCATCCTCAACAGTAACATTTTGACATCCATTGTTGGACGTAAACCTTCCCCCAGATTCGCTGACACTCCCTGAACTTGTCTTGTCCGTCATGCCATCTTATATTTTGTCTGACACGATTTCACGTATGATCTCTGGGAATCTCCGTTAAGAGTCGTGATGTCACCGGTTGTCATGCATTCTTGCAACATGACCAGCTCATTGCCATTTGAGTTTTCCAATGTTTTTATATCTCTAACTCTGTCTTTTCTCTAATATACTGTGCTGTCTTGTGATCTCTCCATCTGATGTTGAGTATGATTCTTTCCTGTGCAAGTTGCATGATACTTAGTTTGAGGGCAAATCTTGATTAGGTTCCATGTTTCAGCTCCATGGGTGACTATCGAAAGGATACATTGGTTTAATGCACTTCTTTTTAGAATTAGTGGGATTTTCAACTTGAAGAATGCAAAAAATTCTGGATGATTTTCATCTGTAAAATAGAATTATGGGGTCTACGTTTGTGTCCACACAGATTAGTAAGTAAATGGGTTGCAGAGTTGTCCAGCTGGAAGAAAATCCGTTCATATAAAGCTACGATACCTGGATCCACCCCAGATATCTAATCAATACTCCTTTTGCACCTTTTTCAAAATGTCACTGAAATTCGTTCTAAAGGTACAGTGTAGACAGACATGTGAACACATAAAAGATATATATCAATCGAAAAAAAACCTGGATCCACCCGCAATTTAACCAATTATTCCCTATCTCCTCGGTCTACCCTCCAGAAAATTTTTATTGAGATTCATCGAAAATATTTTGGGGATAGATATACCGGTACGATGCAGGGAAAGATCCTGGATCCGCTCAGAATTGGATTGATCGTTCACTAGTCCTTGGCCTAACCTTCTACAAAATGTCCTAAGATTTTTTTTTTAAACATCTAAATTAGGAACATTAAGCAAAGGACGTGACCAACATTTTTGTACGTCAATTAGTGACGCCAATCGAAGAATGAGATGCTCGCACATCAAAAAATTCTATCCAGGACAATTGACTTACTCCGGGTAATGGCCTCACATCTAGGTTACGAATGTTCCTTACGGCAAACAAGATAAATGAGTAATAAGCAAAAAAAGGTTTTTGCAGCAATGAGGATGGAGGGGTTGGGGATCCCGAACATTTTCTAGACTGATGTCCAAACTGGATGACCAAAAAATGTTTTAATATTAATCTTATCAGTTATCAGACGTGATTATCCTGAACTTTTCAACAGACTTCTGCGAGGTGGAATGGTCGTTTAGCTTAAAAATCACTTTTAGCTTCAAGTCAAGTCTGTAGTGACAACACTTATCAGCTTATTAGCAATTCCCCATGGAAATAAATTCACCGATATGTTTAAATTTCTATGAGATGATGGGGGGGTGGGGGTTGTCAAAGAAATATATATACTTTTGGGGAGCTATTTTTACATAACTGTTTTGTTTTTAAATCCCCGAAACGATTACATGGTAAACAACTGATGATCGCAAAAAAAAGAATTCACAGACAGTACCATAGTATCTGATCCTGCGTAAGATATAAAACCACTGAGAAACTACATGAATTACATTAACAGATATTGGGGAATAGTTAACTGAAATAACATAAATCTTTTGAAATGTTTCGTCAATGATTTTGGAAATTAATTTTGTGTTTAAAATTGAGAGGCTTTCTTGACTCTCTCTCTCTCTCTCTCTCTCTCTCTATCTATCTATCTCTATCTCTCTCTTATATATATATATATACAATAACTGTAAAATTTTATTGAGTCATTACAAAGTTAACAAGGATTCACTCTCATTGATATTATTCAAATTGCTCTATATCCCTGTAAAGTAAAACAATTATCAAATATACATAAATTAATTCATATTCACTTATTATTGATTATATATATATATATATATATATATATATATATATATATATATATATATATATATATATATATAATATTAATCAATGATAGCGTCATCCACACATTGCTACTTCGTCGTATCGTAATCAACTGCATTATCACAATACACATGGTTATTAAAAGAAAAAGGCAAGAATCCAATTATAAAATGGGATATAAGTTTGAGAGAATACCCATATAACAATATCGCCAAAACAAAATGCTCAAAAAACAAAATTTAAGATGAACGACCAATAAAATTTTTCAATGAAAGCGAATTTATATCTAAATGTAGACACCAAGTGAGTACATATTAAGATATGCAAAAGAATAACAATTTCAACAGCTGAAAATACTTCATTTTTATTCTTTTTTTCTTTTCTTTTTTTTTTTTCAATATTTCAAGCGAAATGCTTCTACGGGCATCCCTGTACACAATTTACATTAGGAATACGTATTCAACATTGGAATACTCATTAATTCAGGTCATAAAAATGTATGAAATTTTACGAGCTTATCTATTAAAACTACATGATATATTCTATCAAATCATAAATAAACGTAGATAAATATCATAAATAATATAACTTAAGCAAACAATGGATAACTTAAATAAACACAAACAACTAATAATTAATTAAATATATACATATATCTAAAGAAATATTTATACATACATGTAGCGATTCTCCCGCTATTGAGATAAACTACCGCTGGTAAAGCAAAGGCCCGAATAACAGCTTTCAAGCCCAATTCTCATCTCGTTTATTCTCAGTCTATTCGCTTCTTCCAACGCGGTGGTTATGTATTTCAAAAATGGATACATCATCCGACAGAATGAATTATAAATTGCATTATATCATACAGAAATCTATTTGAAATGATCTCCCGTCACTACACGATCAATATATATATATATATATATATATAAATATATATATATATATATACATATATATATATATATATATATATATATACATATATATATATACATATATACATATATATATATATACATATATATATATTCATATATATATATACATATATATATATACATATATATATATACATATATATATATATATATATATATATATATATATATATATATATATATATATATATATATATACACTCGACCAAGATAACGTAAATAGAATACCTAAAAATATACACGTTTATTAAGATTTTAGCAGACCATGTATCGTGTGAGTATTTTATATATGCACATATGTATCTGAGTGAGTGTGAGTGTGTGTTTGAGTGAGTATGTGTTTGAGTGAGTGTGTGTGCGTTTGCATTTCACACACAACTTCGTAAATTGACAGAACTTTGACCAGAGATAAAAAGAATCCGAAAAATCAAAATACTATTAAAACAAGGGTGAATATTAAGGTATTAACAGAAATCTTTCGTCAAAATTCTGAAATTTTTGAAACTGTATAAAGATGTTGAAATTAACATTTTGAAATGTATTGGATACTTTCTGCACTCACTGTGCAAACTGATTTTCAGATAGATAGATAGATAGATAGATAGATAGATAGATAGATAGATAGATCTAGTTAGTCATTCAATAAAAATCATCATGTGATTAATGTCTTTTTGGAGCATACCATGTATGGCTTGTGTGCGTAATACATACATACATAGCCAACCAGCCAGGTAGCCAAACCAACTTGAAAACTGATGAAACCTATGTTGACAGCTTTTGTAACGTTGTTTGTTGACAGTTTCCAATAGATAGATAAGTGAAAACTGTTTATGTATACTTGTGTGTGTGTGCGTGCGCGGCTGGCTTTCTCTTTCACTAATAATATCTACGAACAAATCCTATAAAAAGATTTATTTTTCAGTATCTTACAGTGAAAGAATCCGTCAGAGGCTAATTACAATGTCACATGTCATCGGAATCGTACGGAAAACGTTGAATATATTCAGCTAAAAATGGTCCTAAAATGTGATCTTGAAATTGGATAATATTCTCGAAATGATTTTATGAAAAGATATACGACCAGGAACCTTAGATTGAAAGCACACCTTTCTGAAAAGACAGTCTGAGGTTAATTGAAAAGTCACATGTTATTATTAAGTTTTAGATTGACATAAAACAGAACGAGCTTGACAGATAGATGAGGGAACATAATATGATAGGTAGATAGATAAATAGATAGGTCTGGTTAATCACTTAATAAAAACTATCATTTGACCTACGTCTTTCGAAAGCATGCTGTGCTGGGAGTGATCAATTAAAAATCAGGAAAAAGGGATGGTTAATGAATAAGTTATTCTTTCGACTTTTGTGCGGGGATATCCCTAAAGGTCAGAATTTTCAACAAAAAAAAAACACAGCAGGCACGGTCTTGGAGTTAATTTAGCATAAACTTACATTGTTAATCGACCTCCCTTAAAACCTATTTAAGAGTAGGGATAAAAAAAAGTTTTTCTAGACATGATAGGGAGTAAATATTGAAAATGTCAGTCCTCTTTCCCCATTAGTGCATTCGGTGCGCATGACACATACAAAGTCAGCCAGTCAGACCAACTTGAAAACTGTAGAAACCTTTTGGTCGATGGATTCTGATAAATAGATATTAGGCAGAGTATAGAAGACAGTCGGTTGCCAATAGAATTCTCCTTTCTCAACACGTCAATGTCGTCAGAGAGAAAGTCAAGGAACGACACAATTTGTTACCAGTGTCGTCTCAGGAGTGGCCAGAACGAGGCTGAAGATAAATTCGGACTGTCTTACGAAATCCAGCCAACCAGGTTTGAATAGCTTAGTTCTGTTTATTTGACCTATTGCTGACTGGGAGTTGAGGAAGAGATGGATTCATGGCTTTCTTGGGAGCATTGGTGCGAAGCGAACGCAAACAGCCCCAGTTGGAATTCGAACGTGACTCAATGATTGCATTTTTCTTTACCAGTAACCGTCACGCCAATCCAACCTGTATCTCCCGTCACAGCTAGAAAAACACTCCTAAATCTAAGCAAGCAAATCACATGATTTTCCAAGTAATTTATGTTTGATCTTATAACATGTGACTTTTCAATTAACCTCAGTCTTTTCAGAAAAGCATTCTTTCACTCTAAGGTTCCTGGTCGTAAATCTTTCTATATCATCCTGTCAAAAATATTATCCAATTTCGATTTTACATTTTACGACCATTTTAACTATTTACAGGAAGGCCTTGATTAGTGCGATTTATTTGTTCCAAAACAGCACTATTCGAGGTCTTATTATAATTTTTTTTCAGTTTATACTTATATATATATATATATATATCAATTTGTTCAACGATACCTTAACTGTACTACAGCAAACCTTACACTAATCAAAACTGCACTATCTAAGATATTGATATATGTAGAATATTTTCCGTAAGATTCCGATAACATGTGACATGTCAATAAAATGTAGACCATTTTCATTTATTGTAAGATTCTTCCAGGTGATAAATATGTTTATACTATCCTTAATATGATGCGTAAGAGCAGGGGAACTAAAAAAAAATTATTATATAATAAATGAATAAAAGGTAACTTTTTTGAGGCTTCAGCTCTATTTGCAGAGAAACTTTTCGATAAATTTTATTGAAAGTCTCTTGCCAAACCTTCTTTTGGGTGTATGCATTTTTGGTCAGCGGCATGTTCATATTTTTGGCAGCAAAGTTTCGATGCAGTAGATTTTGGTCATAAATGATACTTGGTAATATTTGCTTTGATTGTGTAACGTTCACCAGAAATTATATAATCCTGCTATGCTTGGTTTAGAATAAACTAACTTTCGATAAGAAAAAAAAAGTGGCAGGAATGTCCTCATTTAAGCTCGATACTGTAACGTTATCTCTTTTTGTCCTTCGTTTCGTTTAATTTATATTGTTACGGCCGCACCGCCGATCACTGCCACCACCAACCAACTGTCCAGGTGGTCCTTACTAGTTCCTCTATTAGTGCGAAGCCTGTGTCCCTAGGGTTACTGGAAATAAGAGACAAGAGGGATGGCCATCTAGTTTTGAGCACGCTCAGTAAGGATATCTTATGGATCCGTGACAAAGAGAAACGGTTAAATAACGAGACATACAAAGTTTAATTTGGAAGATTTAATTAAAGCAGAAAAAGCTAATCGGAAACGAACACACGTAAAGAGGAAGGTTAGCATTCAGTTCATAATTCAGGGAACAATAATCAAAGATCACTTCGCAGGGGCAGCAAAAAAAGATCGCTTTGAGAAACGATGTATCATTTTCCATCCAATGAACATAACTTACAGGATAGAGGCTGGCGCTATTTCCAGCGCCTGGGATCCACTGTAAGACATCTACGTCTCCCATACCGTTGACTGCAGAAATTAGCCTCGCTTTTTTTTCATGTAGATCCAGGTCCTAATTATCCCGGACTTTCCTACTCATTCGTCATCGCCAGGTGAAGTTTGCCCGAATTCTAACCCTCTTATTTCTTCCATTTCCCCTTGAACTCAGCTCTCAGCTCCATTTCAACGTACTCTTCCCCCGCAACGCACAAAAAGACCATAGATCTACCTTCCGGCTGATCTACTGCTTCTAATCATTACCAAAAACAGCTAAACCCTTTTCCGCTAACGACCTCTGTGATCACTTTACTCTCGCTCTCTACCGTGGCCCTTAAGCGATATCATTTGGCCCTTTGAATGATTCAATCCTTAACCCCTCAGTGTTTGGGCAGCTGCAAAACAATATATTTAACTTAACCCTAAGTAGCATTTTAATCTCTCTTTTTCTTTTTTTAAAAAAGAAATGCGTCTTATATACCGAAAATATATTATATAGTCTCTTTTCTCTCCTTCTTTTTCGGTTCATTCATATATTTAATTGGATTTTATTTGTGCTTTTTCACGTTTTCATTTTTGTTTACCAGATTGAACATCCTGTTCACGTTATCTGAGAGGTCATTTTGCATTCGTCATCCCATCCCATGATGCAAATTTCTGACCTTTAGAAAGACGATTAGATCTTGAATAGAAGTCAATGTGGGAGTAGAAGGAATGGCTTCGACATTTATTCAATACCAGAAAGAACAAATTGGGAATGGTCTCCAAAATGTAAAGAAAATAAAATCGGAATATATTTGTATATTTCATCATGAATCGGATTTTATTTCAGAGATATTTACGGAAAATATTGTTGTTGTTGTTGTTGTTGTTGTTGCTGTTTAATATTTTACTAAAGGTTGCTGTTTTCAGACTGTGTGCAGTATAGCAAGATAGATAGATAGATAGATAGATAGATAGATAGATAGATAGATAGATAGATATGGCCAGACTGAGATAGATAGATAGATAGATAGGTAGATAGATAGATAGATAGATATGGCCTGAATGAGATAGATAGATAGATAGATGAATAGATACTGAGATAGATAGAAAGATGCAGATATATATGTTAACATATAAAGGATTGTCCTTTAAGTTCCAATCGAGTTGACTTTTCATAAATGATAGAATTAATTGTCTGCATAGAATTCGTTCCCATAACTCTATTGAGAAATCCTTTTAAGAGGAAATCCTAAATGACACAAGTCCATTTCAAGCGCACAATTAACTCATTAAAATGAAAGACTTGATTCGATCCTATTGAGGACTGTACATTATTATCAACAGATAATCACTCGGCTTTTATTAGTTTGGTTCAACGCCACGTTTTGAAGAGCTTCAATTAAAATTGAATATAACTATTGCTTTCAAGACATACGTATACATACACGCCAAATACAGACATTCATATCACAGTCACACAATCTACTTGCAATACTCTCAGTAAGGAACCAAAACAAAAAGAGATCAAATGTCTATCTATACTTCTCGAGAGTTTAAGTACAAACATATCATACACTCCATCTGACCTCTAACTGTGTACAGAGAATACCTCAAGTTGACCTTCTTCAACTCAAAACCGTGGCTCATTAAAATCACCCACCTTCCTTTTTACAACAACTAACGCTGTCTTGCTGCTTTTTCTTAGTTTAGTATAATATCCTAACGCGTGAGAACCGCATTTGCTACGTTTTTTTTCTACATTGTAAAAGCGCTCCTGAAGACGCTGTTGGAATACGGCGAAAAGCCTTATAGGACTTTTCCTTATAATAAAGATTTTTAGTGATATAACACACCTTCTTCTCAAATATTTCACTTCCACATTGTCGAATTACTACCACAACACATGCATATATGAGCAGCGATAAGATTTTCCAGTGACCGTCTCGACCACATTTTGCTGACGAATAGAAGAATATCTTGCTACGACACGTCACCCTGCATCGTGTAGCATTGTCATCTTTGGTGCAGACACACATTTAAATCAGGGACATGGCAAATAACCTGTTGTCAAAATGTTAAAACGTATCATACTCGTTTCGGGTTTAGGTGAGTACGTGAAGATATATATATATATATATATATATATATATATATATATATATATATATATCATATACATAGAGAGAGGGAGAGAGAGAGTATAAAGTTACTTTCCTGGGAGGAATTCTCTACTTAAGACAAGGCTGACCACTATTAGGGTTGTACGCATGATTCATACGTAAATTTTTAAAAAAACGCAACTAGAGTTGGCAAAATTTCCGAAAAATATTATATTTAAAGACATATTCGCTTTCCATCTTCTTTCTTTCTTTCTTTCTTCTTTTCGTTAATTGATGACGTAGAAAGAGATTCAATCTCTCTTTCTCTGCGTTGAAACCCTTTTTTTAAACTTTGATATAACACAAAAGAATTCACACCACCTCTGATGTCCTTACAACCTGGACTTCAAATGGACAGGGTGTATCATTTGATTTACACCTCTTGCCAACTATTCTGAGAAGGCAAAATATTCATTGTGAAACTAACAAGAAATAAGACGAAAAATTGAGTGTGCACAACTTCTTACCCCCCACCAAAGTCAATACTTTGTTGACCCAACAATTGCAACAATTACAATCTTTTACATATCACTTATGTCTCTTGCAGTATGTCTCCATAAGCTTGGCACATTCAGCCACTGTTTTTTTCCTACAAGGTAAAACTGCTCCAGCTCCTTCAAGTTTGGTTGGTTTCCCTCGTGTACAGCGAATTTTCAAGTCGTACCTGTGGGATTGTGGTCTAGGCTTTCACTACGCAATTCCAAGACATTTGAATTGAATTTTCTTTAGACCTGCTGGAAACTCTCTCTAAATCTCAAATATCGGGAAGACTTATCAAGAAAATAGATAGTTCTTTTTTTATTTATAGATTGATAAATCGATAGACAATTCGAAAAAATGCTCGTCCCTAAGGTGGCAATTGTTACCTATTCCGTTTCGAAATGGCCACATTCTTAATAAGTGTTTCAGGGTTAGAGTTTTGAGGGTTAGTGTTAAGGTTAGTATTTTAGGTTTGATATTTATATTTTTGGGTTAGTGTTGGGTCTATTGTCGTCTGCTTCTTTGACTTTAAATTCTTGAAATGGGAAAGCACACAATTGCCCATAAGTCTGGCATTCATGAATTTCATTTCACCCTGAAAACATCTTAAGTGAACATCTCCACCTACATCCGGCTGCGTCTGGTCAGTGGAGTTCTCAGATTTCCAAAAGACTTACACACCGAGATAGATAGATAGATAGATAGATAGATAGATAGATAGATAGATAGATAGATAGATAGGATAGGAACAGTTTGAAAGATAGATAGATAGATAGATAGATAGATAGATAGATAGATAGATAGATAGATAGGAACAGACTGAGATAGATAAATAGATAGATTGATTGATAGATAGATAGATAGATAGATAGATAGATAGATGGATAGGAACAGACTGAGATAGATAGATAGATATGAACAGACTGAGATAGATAGATAGATAGATAGATAGATAGATATGAACAGACTGAGATAGATAGATAGATAGATATGAACAGACTGAGATGGATAGATAGATATGAACAGACTGAGATAGATAGATAGATAGATAGATAGATAGATAGATAGATAGATAGATAGATAGATATGAACCGACAAATAGATAGAAATGAACAGACCGAGATAGATACATACATACATAGATTGATATCAACAGCCTGAAATAAATAGATAGATATTAAAATATGCGAAAAGACCAAACGTGACCAGATTGAGATAGAGAAAAAGAAGTAAATTATCAAGCTTACGTGAGGGCATTCGAAGACAAGGAGTTACTTCCCTTTCGTTAATAATCCAATTTATTTTTCTATCCTCTGAGAGACATGGAGGAGAATTGAAAAAGTAATAAAGAGGCCAGAAATAAAGGAATACAAAAAATTGAACCGAACGGAATGAAGAAAACGTATCAAAATGGCGACATGCATAAGATGGAAGAATTTCTTAAAAGAGATCAAACATTCGGATGAACGGAAGAGAATGAAAATTTCTAAGCAAATAGCCAGATAAAAACTGTTGTTCTCTTGTTTGCATAGATTGGAGTTTATTTCGCAAATAGAGGCCTGAATGCAAGATGAAGTGTCAAAAAAAACATAGATTCGTTGATTCGAATATGTGAGTGATTGAATTCAATTGTACAAAAGGTTTGCATTAGAATTTAAAATGCTGTCCATATTAAAAACCGGTAAACAAGGGTCTCACAAAAACTGTCAATGTTTCCTAAATCATGAGCTTATCTGGCTAACTGGTTATGTATGTATGTATGTATCTATCTATCTATCTATCTATCTATCTCAGTCTATCTATCTATCTATCTCAGTCTATCTATCTATCTCAGTCTATCTATCTATCTATCTATCTATTAGATATATAGAGGGCTGAAAACTTGAACATTTACTCCTTATTATTTCTTGAAAACATTTTTAACGCCTCTCTTCCCTAAAAAGATTTTTTAGAAGGGATTCGATCTGCAATGTAAATTTATGCTAAATTTATACCTCTATCGTGTCTGGTAATGTTCGTGCTTGTTATTTTTTTATGTTGTTTAGTTTTTGTCCTTTTATTTTTAAATTTGGACTTTTTAGTGACCACTGCCAAAAAAAGGCGAGATAAGTGACTTATTAATTGATCATCCCTTTCCCGATCCTGTAATTGATCACCCGAACGCTAAATCCTACCAAAAAGCTTTGGTCACGTCACAGTTTCTATCGAGGAACTAACCAGACCTGCATTATTCATGACAAGGCTTTCTTAATCCAACCGAAAGCCCTTGGTGACAAATGTTCACAATATGAAAACATCAAATCGTATTGGAGGTACCGGTTCTCTTGAAGTTAAGCAACGTCAAACCTGACAGTACCTATATGGGTACAAACCGAGGTGGATAGATAGATAGATAGATAGATAGATAGATAGATAAGAACATACTGGAAAAGAGCGAACAAGGGAAACCAGGTACAGTAAGCCGGGATCATACAGAGATGTCCCTTACCAAGATTTCTTGGGCCAAAATTGCAGGGAATGTTTCATAGCCCTCATGCCTTGCGACCTAGGCATTTGCGATGTGTAAAATGGTACTCCCGATCACGGACAGAAGTGCGAGAGGACGTCTTCAAAAGTATGATTGGAATGCGAAATGGGCTCACCTGGATACATTTCAATTGAAACAGTCACGTGAACAACGTCTTCTGCGAGCATACAGTGTTGGGAGTGATCAATTAAAAAATGGGGGAAGGGTTGTGATCAATGAATATGTCATTTTTCTCACTTTTTTATTGTTGCAGTGATCCCGAAAAAGATCTGAATTAATAATAATAATAATAATAATAATAATAATAAGAAGAAGAAGAAGAAGAAGAAGAAGAAGAAGAAGAAGAAGAAGAAGTACGAATCCTACTGGTCGAAAGCTAAGGGATCAATTTAGCATAAACTTACATTATGAAGCGAACCCTAACTAAAAACCTATTCAAGGGCAGAATTTTCACAAGACAAAAAAACAGCTGCCCAGTCAGCCAGCCAGACCAACTTGAAAACTGCAGAAACCTGTGTTGACACTTTAGGCCCGGCAGATTCTAACTTGAACGTCCAAATGGGAAAAAAAATTATTTGCACAAGAAAAGAATTTGTAATCTTACAACAAAATTCATCCATCATTCTACGGTAGCAAAAAGGTGAAGTGAAGGAAGAATTAGCCTTGCAACAATCGTATCCCCGTTCGTGACGTCACTACTTTTTTTTTTTCAATGAAGTAACCCAAAGAAGTTAAGTATTATATTGAACTTACGGGGATTTCCGCTGTCATATTTGGGGTACTGATAGATATATGAACAGACTAGGATAGGCTAGATTGGCCCCATTTCGATTTCAATTCTGATTGAAGATGATTACTGCAATTTATGAATTTCATAATGTATAGAAAAATATTTAAGTTTTTACTTATGAGAATGAAATAAACCTAATCGTATTTGTATGATGAATTTTCTTGTTCGAAGTACTGACACTTTAACCGAAACGTCTCTGGGGACGGGTGTTGAGGTGAGAATGAAAATAACACTTATAGTTTCCGTCCTGTTCCTTTATTTTTTTCCTTTGTCACCTCAACACCCGTTCCCGGAGATGCTCCGTCCTTGATCTTTTAAACAACGTCAGGAAGGCGATAGTTGGTTTAAGATAGAACGAAGTGTTTATCTCTGTAGGGTTATATCGTTGTCAGTCAATATTTCCAAAAAACCAGAGGCAAATTGATTCTAGAATCAATCGATCGGTCAATTGACAAACGAATCACGAGACAGACTTTTTAGCCGTGAAGGAGATGCAATGCATTGTCAATGCAGGGCCTAGGAGTTTCAAGCCTGCAAAAGTAATTCTCCCCCTGGGGTTGATTTGCTGAAATTTCCCAAGTCGTGATATTAGCTTTCACTCATGGGTTCCAGTGCCAGTCCTTCGTTCCATTGAGTCTATTCGTCACGGCCATTGTTAGTCGATCGTCAGAAATCGACTCCTTTCATGAAAATCGGACATTCTCGATGCAGGCTTCGACGTAGTATGGTGTATTTAACGACCCAAAATCAATCAACTTCCCGACCTGATCCGAGGAGTTTCCCAAGTTTGGAATTTAACCCCAACATTTCCATCTTCTCAGCAGCGTTTACATTCCATAGACTCATTCTACAATCTCATTGGTCCAATTTCTCATTCTGCCCACAGAGGAGCTGGAGAGCCCATTTTGATGTAATTTCCAATGACCAATCTTTAGCCGTCAAACAATCACATATTTTGCATGGGTGGGAAAAAGCGGGTCTATTTTGACTTTTTTAATTAGAGTCATAATAGCAATTAATTATGGTTTTGTACTTTTTGCTCTTGAAATGAAGAACACTGGTCCCTGGGATTTCTGACTCTGAATGTTTTTGTACCGATAAAGAGTATTCAGCTCCATCAATATCAACCTGGGTCCTTCATACAAATGAACACATTTTTTCCACTGACTTTGCCAAAAACTTTAATTCAGTGATTACTGGTCTAGAATTTCACATTTTCGGCAAGTTGAGGAAAAATACAATTTAAAGTTTACGCAAAATTTGATGAAAACTCTTATAAAATCCTGATTCGTATCAATGTGATTTCTCGGCGAATTTTTAAAAATCTCGTCATCGATAGTATCACATATCTAGTCATTTTTAATATCTTGAGAACGTAGATGCTACTTGACAACCTATCAGAGGGGACCTTACTCTGCATGCGTGAGCAGAGAAGCTCCTGCAGGGTTACTCAGAATTGAAAACCAAAAAAGAAGGAAAAGTTGACGAGATTTTGACAAGATAAGTTACTTGCCGATCTAGTAATGGCATCGAAATGGACATGAGGCACATTGGACCTTAAATTCGATGCATTGAATTCATAGATTTTTATTGAATCAACAGTTTGTTTATTGTATCAATAAGATTGTTTTAGAATTGACTTTTACTTTTGCAAGAAATCGGGCGTTACTTCTGGGAAGAACTATATTTGTTGTGTGTAACACTTTTCAGACGACGCTCCGATCCTAGGAGGAGCAAACGTACCCAGAACTGCTGATCTACATGTAAATAATCCCGTCATTTTTGACGGGTACTATCCTAGTACGTCAATAGAATATCAATTCCATCTTCGTTCTATCCGAAGGGATCGAGAATTAAATGAACCCATCCCATCTTCCCCTTCACCTGCTGTCAACCCTGGCTTTTAATAAAATGCATCACTTCCTACACGAACACGTCACTCGACTTTTTAAAATTTTATTTCCATCCGAACATCCGGTATTCGTTGTGACAACAAAGTGTTTTTACTGTCACTTCCGCACATCGCTCAGTCAATTTGACTTGTCTCCTTCGATCTTACGAGTAAATTAATCCTTTTAGTGTCGCAATAACTCAAAACATACTTACCTTTACCCTGGACACGACAATATTAGTAGTATTACAAGTTCATCATGCCGCCCAAAATGATGGGATATATGAAATGAATGGAAACACACAATTCATTTTATATCATCATCATCAGCAGCAGCAGTAGCAATAGCCTTTTAGCGTCTGTCGTTGGACATAAACCCCCCCCAAGGTTCGCCAGACGTCTCTCTCGCGGAGACAGTATTCTGAATTCATCTAGCTCGTTATGTCATCTTGCTTTCTGTCGGCCACGGTTTCGCGTATTATCTCTGGGGATCCACGTTGTGAGTTTTGATGTCCAGCGATAGTCTGACACTCTTGCAGCATGACCAGTCCATTGCTATTTGAGTTTTCCAATGGTTTCTATGATACCTCGGACTCCTGTCTCTTTTCTGATATACTGTGCTGTCTTATGATCTCTCCATGTGAAGTTGAGCATGATTCTTTAATGTGCTCTTTGCATGGTTCTCGGTTTGAAAGCCAATCTTCTGGTTGGGTTCTATGTTTCTATTCATAACTCGTGGGATTTTCTGGTACTTGAAAGTCATGTTTGCTCGACTGAAAGCTTGCCAACCTAGTATGATTCTTGGTTTGATTTCTTCTTCTTTTGAGGATTTCATGGAGATCTGTTGTCCTAGGTAGATGTAGATAAAAAAAAAGATTTGTATTGCAGTTAGCTTAGACAATAGTAATATGTTGATCACAAATGGATTTTTATCATTTTTCCATTACTTTTTTTTTTTTTTTTACTAGAATATACCCGTCAAAAATGTCTGAGTTCATTTATGTACAAATCAGCACCAAATAACCCACAACTATCTTATTAGGTGATTTATTTTTAAGAATTAAAAAATCCTAGTTTTGATCTTTTTCAAGTCTCATTCAACTCAAGCTGTATCAAAACGATAATCAACATAAAGTCGTTAGAGTTTCTTTGACGTAATCTTCATTGTTATGTCATAATAGGAAGGTAAATTAATCGATGAGATCAATGCACAAACAGACAAAAAAGAAATTTGCATATATGGCTTGTATGTGTTTAAATTATTCTTTAAATTCAGTGGTTTCAATTACATCATTTGAACATGAATAAAATTTTACTACATCAGTTACGCGAATGACATTCCATCTACGGTGTCAGTTATGTCTCCTAGCGTGATATCTGCACAATTAATATTATTATTATTATTATTATTATTATTATTATTATTATTATTATTATTATTATTATTATTATTATTATACGCGTGGATTACTGGTAAATATCTATTTCTTTGCTAAAGATATATCGTAGGCTCTGAACTGTGTCAGTAATTCGAATACCAAACGCAAAGTATTGTTTACTAAAATTTGTGTATTCATTTTGGCTAAAAAACGAAACTGACTCACCAATAACAGTAATTGCTGAAGTAATCATAGTTATATTATCAGTTGTCAGCAGGATAGCCAATTTTGTGCATGCATATTCGTGTTACCCTATTCCTCTCTTACTTTTTATACCACAAACAGACTGACAGCTCGGAAATTACATTAAAAATTGTTGATATTCGTTAGGTTTTCCCACCAGTAATAGCTGGTGGCTTTCACTGGGGATCAAGTGATTGCAAGTCTCCCCAGATCTCCAAGTAGTGCTGTCACCTGGATGGTCTCAGTCTTTCCCAGCATTCCCGGTGACTCCGACATCTTTGCTAAACTCGGGGCTTCGATTCACAATTTTTCCAGTTCTCTGGCAAAATCAAGATACTTATTCAGGATTTGATATCCCTTGAGTTCTATTGCATAGTCAGCCGGAATAGCGACATCCACTGACAAGTTTTTCTCTTCTTGCTCATAACAAATATACCTAGTTTTCTGACTTGGATTGGATGATCTGCTTGAATATTGAACACACAGAGGATGTGTTTCATTCTCTAGGACAGATTCCAACCTGAGTGTATGTTATTGGACAGTTCCAAATGGATTATCCTTCCCACCCAGTCAGGTATGTCCTTGTACTCGATCTGGGCTTATTTGTTTAATTTTGCTTACTATGTGACTGATTGCCTCATCTTTATCTACGCATTGTCTACATTTGCTATTTTTCCAGTGTGTTGTGTTGCCTGGTGGTCACTGCTGGAGACTCAGTGACAGCAAGTCTCCTCGAGTCTTCAGACCTCCTCTTCACACTCTCACAATCTCACTGCTGTGGATTACAGTTTCACACCAGTTGCCTGGTGGTTATCGCTGGAGGCTGAGTGACTCTGAATAAGTCTTTTCGGGTCTCCAGCCCTCCTCTCAGTGTTCGTGTAGTCCCCAGCATTGTTGTGATCTGCATATTCTCAATCCTTCCTCTGATCCTCAGTTCCTCCAATCTTGTTTTTAGTGTCTTTGGTGCGAGTGCACCAACTATTACTGGTACTACCCTGACTCTTATATTCCACACCTTCTTCAGTCCCCTTGCCGGGTCCTGGTATTTCCCTAGTTTTTCACCCTTCTTCATATTTACTCTGTGATCTGCTGCCACGGCTATATTTATTATTTGCCAGGTTCTCCTACCCTTGTCCACGATTACCGAGTCTGGTCTTTTAGCTCGGATAGGATGGGCAGTTTGGATAACTAAGTCCCAGAGTAACTCATGGCTTTCATTTTCCAGGACAGCCTATCATTCGTGCTAATGTCGCTTGTCCGCATGGTGGAATCCTATTCGTTTGCTCAGTTCCTTGTGTATAACTATTGCTACCCAATCGTGTTTGTTTTATACTCTTTCTGGGCTAGTTGACTACATTCAGTGGTTATGTGGTTTATGGTCTCGCTCCCTTCTCCATATAGGCGGCACTTATTAGTCTAGCTTCTGTCAATTTTAGCCTTGGTATAGTTTGTTCTGATGCATTTGTTCGAGGCTCCCATGATGAGCGATTTAGTTTCTTTGTTCAGGGTTCCTTTGCGTAACCTGTTCATGATCTCTCGTCTACGACATTCTGTATCTGTATTGAATTCTCCGTTTAGTTTTTTCTTTTTCTGTTTCCATTTCCCTTCCATATTTGTTGTGCTGCACTTTCGTTAGTTACTTTTTTGTTGTTTGTTTCACTGTTTCGGGTACTTTTTATAATGTCTTCACTATTTTCTTGCACAAACTTTTCCTATCCTGTTTTGACCTTTGGGACACAGTCTTCTATGCTGACGAGTTCTCCACCACCTTCTCTCTTCTCTACCTACAGTCTTTCTGTGTCATCTCGGTGATGTAAGGTCACGTGCATTGTCATGAGCTTTCTTATTCGCCGGTCCATTGAAACGAGTTCTTTCTTTGTCCATTCAAGGAATGGCCCTGTGTATTTTACTACCGAAATTGTCCCTGTGTTCATTCCGTCTATCAGATTTCTACTATTTAGTCTGGTCTCTAATATTTTTCTTTTCCTCCGAAAGTATCCTTTTCCTATTTTCTTTCCCATTTCTTCCCGTTCTATCGCATCACATTCGAGGTACTTATATCGGTCTCGTGTGGTCCATTCTCTGATTTTTTGCTGTCCGGTAATTCGATTCCTTCTGTTGCTACCAGCCTTCCTTTGTGCATTACCATTCGTTCACCTTTTTCCATTCCGAACTCCATCCTAATGTCATCATTGAATTCTTTCACTTTGTTGAACAACGTTTCGAGCTCCTCCCTGTTCTTTGTAAATAGTTTTATGCCTCCCATGAACATGAGATGGCTGACTTTTCCTTTTGCTTTGGAGAATTGATATATTTTGCTGTTTTTCAGGATTCTGTTGAGTGGTATCATGGTTAGAACAAATAGTATTAGGGATAGAGAGTCTCTTTGAAAGATTCCCTTATTCATACTTACCTCTGCTAAGTTTCCCCCAGTAGGTATCGTCTACTTTCCAGTTTTTCATAGAGTTGGCTATGAATGTCAAAACTAGTTTGCTAATCTTGAATATCCTGAGGCATTCGAGTATCCAGTTCTGTGGAATCATATCGTATGCTTTTTTTATAGTTGATCCATCCCATTGCGACATTTTTCCTCCTTTTTCTTTTTTCTTTTAGGATCATGTGATCGATGTAGACAAGTCATTCGCCTCTTTGGTTCCTCTCTTGAATCCTTTCTGTTCTTCTGGTAACGGCCCACTTCTTTTCATGGAAACATATATTATTATTATTATTATTATTATCATTATTATTATTATTATTATTATTTGGAATCTCACACCAGTTGCCTGGTGGTAACCGCTGGAGTTTGAGTGACAGCAAGTCTCCTCAAGTCTCCAGCCCTCCTCTCCTAGTACTCATAGGTCGCAGTATTATTATTTGCCTTTTCACGCCAATTGCTCGGTAGTCATCGTTGGAGACTGAGTGACAGCAAGTCTCCTCAAGTCTCCAACCCTACTCTCAACACTCTCACAACCTGCAACAATGCTTTAGCTTACAGTTTCAATTCATTATCAACATTTTCAATATCATCATTATTATTATTATTATTATTATTATCATTATTATCATCATTATTATTATTATTATCATCATCATCATCATCATCATCATCATCATCATCATCATCATCTCTGTGTGAAAGTTCCCAGTAATTTTTTCAGACTGAAGACTGAATATATCATTGAAAACTGGTTTTCCGCTTGAAACATTCGCACATGCCTTAATTAAGTTCGCCTTCAGGATGTCATGAGTAACTATAATATCTAACAGAGTATGAATTTATATATTACAACATGGATAATTTTTTTAGAGTGTCATAAAAATACAGATTGCCGAAAGCGCCTGAGTTAGCTGAGAAAGGAGAGAAAAAATTCATATTTTACCATCTGAGAACTGGTGACTCGTTGTAAGGTCTCACAGGGGCAAGAATGCATGATTTTGGAAGGGAAAGAAATAGAACAGCCTTTAACCTTATGATGCGAGGAAAATCACCTGCGAGTAACAATGATAAAAGAAACGGGTCTGGTTAGTACCCCGATAGAAACCGTCACGTGAAAGCATACCGTGTTGGGGGAGATCAATTGAAGAAAGGTGATGCTGCCAGACACAAACTAAGGAACCAGTTCGGCATAAACTTACATCGTGAATTGAAACCCCGACCAAAATCCTATCGGGGGGGGGGAGTAAAGGGTCCCCAAAAAGCAAATAAACGATTATTCTAGACATAATAAGGAGTGAGTGTTTATATTTTGGAATCTTCTAGCTCCGTTGGTACGGCCTGAGTGCGTGATACATACATGGATAGCATTTGGTGACAGTTTTGTTTGACGGTCTCTGATAATAAAGCTTCTCCAATCAATCTTGAAATAGAAAGGAGAATCACTTAAAAACTGAAGAAATCAACGTTGACCTATGATGACTATTCTGGTTGATCTAATGATAGCATCATGACTTTTCATCGAGCGACGTTTCTTTAAAAATGCAAAATTAAGATACATACACGCCTCAACTTACACACATGTACGTATATGCCATATGTTCGTCAGTCCATGCGTGTGCACCTGTGGCCTGTGTATGCACGTGTGTATGTGGCATGTATGCATGGGGATTGCATGTGAGTATGTGTGTCTCTGTGGCGTTTATGTATATTCATGTATGTGTATGTGTGTGCTTTGCGTTTTTTATGAAAACGTCGTTCGATAAAAGTCAGGCCTCGTTTGTTTTTTGTTTTTTTCGTGGAATTTTCTTGACAGTCCGTCATCAAGTACATAAATGTATTCTTTCATTGACAGCTCTGTGATTGTAATCTGGGCTTGTTGATTCATTTCTCACCGCTCGCAACCAGGTCAGCCAGAGTGTTCAGGGGGCGTTGAGGGGCTTCGACTTGCGTTATTGATTGTAGAGTAGAGGTTGGTTTCCACCTCGTTCCACCTCGGGAAGATTAACGTGATGGCTGCTACAGTACCTGGTATTCCCAGACGATCGCCAATCTAGGTACTGACCAGGTTCGACGTTGCTTAACTTCGGTGGTAGTACGAGAACTGGTGTATTCAATGCGGTTCGGTTGTGACATCTGGGCTCGCTTCGGTAATGTCAACTTAGCACTAAGTTAACATCTAGCTTTTAAGAATCTCAATTCAATTTTGTCAGATTCAAAAACTGAAGTTGACTTTATTGTCAAACTCCCGCTGAGTTGAAGAAGAAAGAAAGTGAAAAGAGAGAATTGAAAACAGAAAGAGGAAATGGAAAACTATGGACGCTAGATTGAATTATCTGGTGTCGCTAAAAAGATTATTTTAGATAAGAATTTATTACTTTTTTCTCTTTTGATACACATATCTCTGTTAGACGCTTTTCGGTAAGTCAGTCGGTTCAGTTTATGTAAGTATCAGAGAGAGGAAAGAGGAGAATTATGACATCATTAAAAGAACATCTATTCTAGTGTACCAAGCTGACGTATCAAACGTTTGTTTTCTGGCTATTTTGCCAAATATCGTTTGTTATTAATTCTAAAACTGTATTAAAAAATGGCTAAAAATCTGCTAAACTTTCCAAGTTAATTAAAATGATGTACTCCTTTGAAGCTAACTAACTTTGAAACAGCCATATACTAAGCCTCCAGAACAAATTGCTGACAAAATTTTTACCCTTGAATTTAAACTTACAAATTGTTTTTTAATGACCATATTTCTAGGTAAGCCATCTCCACTCTCATCTTCCCCTCTTCCTGGTACTACTTTAAGTAGAAATGCTACTACTAATTCTTTTAGAATCCCTTTTAAATCGGAAACCACAGATATGGACATAAGGATGGTACAGACTTCATTGAGTTTATGTTATTCTTGTTTATCTTTATTATAATTCTCTTCCTTTTGCTTTCTTCTCAACTTTTCTCAGCCCTAAGCACCCATTTTAGAGAAACTTGAAATTTTGCACTCACACTCCCCATTAGTATGAGAAAATTTTATTTTGTTTTTTAGAAAATTCTGCGTAGTGGCTGGAGAAGTTGCATTCAGAGTGGAATTTGAACCTTAAGTGACCAGTCTTGTTTTTCTTCTTTAGCAGTAACGAAAACAATAAGAACATTCTCAAAATTAGGGGTGTAAACCGATATTCAGTATTCACATTCACGACCAATAGATTGTGAACTGTCTCACTGATCAAACTGACAGGATAAGTCTTAGATATTGATGAAAATCTATCATTTAAATACGCATAGGCTTATTCCATTCAAACAAAAGTACATTAATATATTCCATGACGATCAAGAAACATATTGACATAGCAAACACCCAACACCATCTCCAGGAAGCATTCCCTCCAACTCCTTCAAAGAATCTGATGTCACTTAAGTGACATTTCAATATAAAGTCATTAGAACGCAGAATTATGTTTTACTACCTCAGAAGTCAAACGTGTGAATCGCATGAATTAAATTCTATTTCACTATTAGCGTTAAATGAAGGTCCTTTCAGAGAAAAGGGCTTTTAAAGGTGGGAGCTTTGAAAGGAATGGGCTACTAAAAGGAAGGTCTTTCAAGACACTAAAGATCGAACTAGCATATCTATGGTCTGACTTTCAGGCTTGTTATCAAGTGAAATTAGCTTTCACTTGCGATTGTCATGAGAGAAGGTATTATGTTCCTGTAATAGATTAATGCAAACAGAAACTGCCATTCAAATATTTTTCTGTGGTTCAGAAGAGAAGACAGGACAAAAGAAAGAAACAGCAAATAAACACTGGCCATCTATCATCGATGATGTCACTTTATTATGCTTAAGGGACTGACAGGAATAATGACTGATATCAAGAATCATTAATATCCCATGCGTAATGGATGCGAGGCTTTAAATATTAGAAACCGTCCACCATAACTGTCAACAGAGGTTTCTTCACTTTTTAACTGGGTCTGGCAGGCTAGCTGACTATCTGATGGTATGTACCACGCTTACAGGCCACACCAATGGAGCTAGAGGGCTGTAAATTTAAACATTTACTTCTATGTCTAGAAAAAAAATTTTTTTTCGTTTTTAGACACTCCCTCAAGTAAAAGAAATAGTGGGGAGGGCCAATATGAAATATGCTAAACTAGTCTCTAGGTTCAGTCCGGCAATATTCACACTGGCTTTTTTTTCCAATTCAAAAGACGGGAGAATCACTCCTTTTTTCCGAATTTTCAATTGATCATCCCCAAGAGAGCAAGCTGTTAGAAAACATGGCTCTCGTGACGTTTTCTATCTACTGACCAACCAGACCTTTTTAAATTAAATTTTTGCTTTTGTTAATAATAAACTATTTTGCTGCTGTACGTTGTTTTACATGGATTTTGAATATTTGCCGCCTTAATTGACAGAAGTCATGTCGGGAGCCTCTCAACTCTCTATAAAAGCGGCACAAAATTAATCACTTTTTTCTTCCGATTTGCAACGTTGTGGCGGAGACTTTGTTTACCTTTCTCTATCAGAAATTCTCAAACAAAACTGACAGCAAAACTGACAAAATAGGTTTCTTCAGTTTTCAAGCTAGTCTGGTTGGCTGGCTATGAATGTTTTGTGCGTACAAGCCGCATTTATGGAGCTAGAGGGCTGAAATTTTCAACATTTACTCCTTATCATGTCAAGTAAAAACTTCTTTTTTATTGCTGCTTTTTTTAAATTCCGTCCCTGAATAGGTGCATAGCAGGGGGTTCAATTTACCATGTAAGTTTTTGTTGAATTGGTCTCATAGTTTGTGCCTGGCTGTACTCACGCTCATCTTTTTGCAATTCAAACTTTTTAGTGATCACTTTCCAATAAAAGGTGAGACAAGTAACGTATTTATTGATTACCCCTTTTTCCATTTTTTTAATTGATCACATGCATGCTGCCAAAAGACGTTGGTCAACTGTGAGTATCTATTGATTGACAAACCAGACCTGTTTCTTCAAGTTTTCATAGAATGTTCCTCTTCTTCAACTGCCTTGCTTAACTCCCTTGGAAGCAATTAAAAGCTTTGTATCATTTCTACTGTAACGTTGGGTATAAAATGTTATTTTTTGGTGGGGGGTTGTTTTGGGGTTTTTTTTTAATAGTAAGATGAAGGATGATATAAACGAGAGAAAAAAAGGTAAATGTGTAATCAAAATAGAACCCATTTAAAGCAATATCTTTTGTCCAACAATCCTCAAATGATAATCCTAAAATGATAATACGTCATTTTTTCTTTCCAAGTTGTTTAAGCTTACTGGTCACAAGTACAATAAAAGCTCGAATTATGGCTTCCATATCATTGAACTTTTTATTATGGATATAAAAGTTCAAAATGTTTGATCAGATGATAATCTATAGGGAAAATATCAAATGACTTTGGAGGATGCTGCTAAACCCCATATCCCTATTCTCCAAGATTAGACATAGTCGACTGAGAAGTTTAAGGTTTCTAAGGAACCCTTCCAAAAACAACTAACCGTTTCTCCAGAAAGTGCTTAGAGTATGGTTTGGGAGCCCTGGGTAGTTGGCCATTTCTATCGATAATTTCTCATCATTGAAAACAGATTTTGGCCTTTCACGAAGTTTTTCTTTGTGCTATTAATATTTCCGAACCTCACCCTATTCAACCAACACTGAACAGTTCGCACTGTAGTAGTTCTTCCCGGTGCTCTGTTAACGCTACCAGGTAAGTTTATGCTAAATTGATCCCTAGTTCGTGTCTGGCAGTATTCACGCTAGTCTGGTTTTCTTATTCAGACCATCAAGTCATTAAATTAAAGATAGAAGTACCTTATGCATTAATCACTCCTTTTTTTTCCAAATTTTTAATTGATCATCTTCAACACGGCCTGTTATCAGAAAACATTGCTCTTGTGACGTCTATTGAGTTACCCACCAGACCTTTCTAAATTGCATTCTTGCATTTGTTAACAACAAACTATTTGCTGCTTTATGTTGTTTTACATGGAATATTGAATATTTTTGCCGCCCTAATTAACAGAAGTCATGATAGGAGCTTCTCAACTCTCTATAAAAGCGGCATAAAATTAATCACCTTTTCAGCATTATTTCATAATATGAACTCGTTCTACAAAATTTGTCTAACTTCTTAAGCAGATCCCGCCACTGTTAAGGAGCCCCAAGCCCTCAATGATAAGGAATAATATATCTATGTACATTCTGCAAAAATACAATCACAATAGTAAATATGTCACTGTTAGTATTATTTTCAAAAATGTAAAAATCATTTAAGTGTACCAATTTAATAACCGATGCCTATATCTTTTGATATTTAAGCGTACATGACCCAATACCAGTGCTTGCCAATATTTTCTATGCCATTCCCTACTTTTGTCAATAGGCTCACTAGTTTCTCCCTTTCATTCATCATCAGTCTCGTACCGTCTGTCGTTAGACATAGACCTTCCCAAGGATTAGCCACACTTCTCTATCGTAGGCGTTGCAGAGTCAGTACTTTCTGAATTTGTCTAGTTCGTCTCTCCATCTAGTACTCTACCGGCCTCAGTTGCACATATTATCTCTGAGGATCCATGTTGTTAGTCTTGATGTCCATCGGTTGTTTGCCATTCTTTCAACATGATCAGTCCTTTACCATTTGAGTCTCTTAACGCATCCTCTAATGTCTCACACTCCTGTTTTCTCCTGGATATATCATGCTGTCTTGTGATCTCTCCATATGAGGTTGAGCATAATTCTTTCAAGTGTACGTTGCATGGTTCGCAGTTTGCAGGTCTGTCTCTTGGTCAGGTTCTGTTTTTCAGATTTAATTAGGTTGCAACAAAGAATAATTTCCAATAATTATTTTATTTTGCTTACAAGTAGACAGTTTGATAATGAGTTTTATTTTATTGTTGTATAGCTGTTGCTATGATTTTTTTTACTCAAAGAAAGCAAACGAAAATATTTAGGAACGACTTTTATTTTTCCTTAATTGCCTTATTCCCCCTTTGGACTACCTAATCCCCCCTTGGGGGCAGGGAACCGAAAGGTTGGAAACTACTGCACAAAACCCATCCTTCAGTGCTAATCATTGAACAACTGTAGCTATCGAAGATGACGAAGGCTTCTCTCCTTTTTTAATATTTGTAGTATTTATTCGTGTCTGCCAATGCTCCTTACCGTGCCGTTTTGTCTACAGACGTGAAAACCAGACCAATTGAGGAAAAACAAGCTTTTTGATATTTTGGAGACCTTATGTAAAAAGGTTTATACATAACGTTTAGATTCTATAGAATGTTGGCGTTTCTAGATGTTTTTCACTCTATTTCAAATGTTTTCCAGTGGAAAATGCCAGTGATGTCATGTCACGGTTGTTCAGTTATTGACTGTGACGGTGAGTTTTATTTTACAATTACCTGCGTATTTATCCCTTTACCTCCATGGTTATTCTGTTTCTTGCTTTTGTTTTCAACGCTGGTTTTTGCTACTGCTAAGGATTTTTTTTCTGTGTATTCATTTAATCGTTGTAAGCAGTACGTTTTATGATATGTATTACTGGAGAATCTCTTTTCGTCCTTTTCCCTTATAGCCAATCAACATCGTCCAAGGGTTCAGCAATTTGATTTGTTAAGAATTTCATCACCATCCTGTCCAGCATCTAAAGCTCTTCAATTGTCCAGTCTAGGAAGAGGCCTGCATATCTCATCAAAAACACTGCCCAGGTATTTAAGCGCTGTTGTCAAACTCCAGTCCAAATTGGAGTTGACTTTGCCCCCCCCTCCCCCATAACAAGAACATCAAGAACAATCTTCAGCAAATATAATGGAGTAAACTCGTCACCGATTGACTATAAATTTGCGTTACACAAAACCTATTTATGAAATTAACATTCCCCTACAGTGAGTGGAGTGGAGTTTGACCCTGCACCAGCCAGGCTTGCTGTTGTGTTTTTTAGTCGTTACCTTCATTTGCCATCTCTCTCTCTCTCTCTCTCTCTCTCTCTCTCTCTCTCTCTCTCTCTCTCTCTCTTGGTCCATTGTGCTGTCGTCCAATCTACTTATCTTTCTATCACTATCGTTTTTCAGTAACTACTTCTGATCGCTTTTCTCTTCTTTAAAAACCTCTCTCTCCATCTCTCTACATCCTTTGCTCTCCTCACCGCTTTAGCTCTCGCTCCCCCCCTCTCTCTCTCTCTCTCTCTCTCTCTCTCTCTCTCTCTACCTATTTATTTCCGTTTATATCTCTATCTTTCTTACTCCTTCTCCTAATCCTTTTTATGTCTAACTTTCTTCAAGCTCCCTCGCACCTTCTTCTTTTACAAATACACTGTCTAAAAAATCCTATTCACCGGTGGGTTTTCAGCTAGATCCCATGTTGGCTTGATACTATTTTTACATGGCCTCCTCTGATCCCCCCCGGGAACAAACGCAACCTAATTTTTGAAACACTGACTGACTGATCTGAACAGGCTGTTGACTGGATATATTTTGGAGGCAAAATTACGCACAAAACGTGACAAAAAGCTCTAAAACAATCCTAAAAATATGTACAGTTTAAAAAATGCTGAATTTGATCATAGTTTCATTTTTTGGCCCAGAAGCGTAGATCGCAGGTTATAAGGGTACACATATACACACAATTATATATATATATATATATATATATATATATATATATATATATATATATATATATATATATATATATATATATATATGTATGTGTGTATGTGTGAGTGTGTGTGTGATTAAAGCGCTGTCGAAAGTCGTACTCTCTCTTCTGCTATTCATATTCCTCCTCTTCCTCCTCCTCTTCCTCCTCCTCTTCCTCCCTCCGCCTCTTCTCCCTCCCCCTTACATCTCTTCTTCCTTCACTCCTCTTTCTCACGCTGTCTTCATTCTCTTACACTCTTCGTAAGTATTAAGCTCTTCTTGTCCCACTCATCTGCACACACCAAGCCTTATTGTCTCCTCTCTCCTTTCATCATTACTCCTTCTTCTTCTTCTTCTTCTTCTTCTTCTTCTTCTTCTTCTTCTTCTTCTTCTTCTTCTTCTTCTTCTCTCTCTCTATGACTGCATGCACCTCTCAATCCTCTTCCCCCTTAAACACATGCATGCACACATACATACACACACACACACACACAAACACATACACTCACACACACACATACACACATGCACACATGTACAAATATTTCTCTATTTCTTCAGATACTTTTATTTCTTCCTCTCTCTTTTTCTCTTTGTTAGAAAGTGTCAACCAAAACTGTCACAAAAATTGTCAACAGATTGTTTCTGTTGAGCATAGGTTATAATTTACAGTGTAATTTTATGCTGAATCGGTCTCTCACTTTGTTCCCGATAGCACTCATACTTCTTTTTTTGAAAATTCAGAGTTTTTTTCGTGATCGCTAAATTCGTGAAAAGTAACTTATTCAATAATCATCTTTTTTCTTTTTATTTAATTGATCATCCTCAACCAAAAGACGATTGTCACCAGACGTTTTCTTTTGAGTGATTAAACAGACCTTAAATCCTTCACCCTCTTTTTCTGTGCCTCTCTATCCAACTAATAAATCCGGGTCTCCCCTGCTTTACGTACGTTTGCTTTACGCCATTCCACTCTCACAAGAGACCTCAAGCCACCATAGCTTTGAACTATGTCTGTGAGTATCTTTGCTTTATCTAGATTTAATCATGAAACGTGCATGCTCAACATCACACGGAGAGATCACAAGACAGCACATTAGGAGAAGAGAGTCAGAGATATCACAGAATCCATTGGGAACCTCAAATGACAATGGACTAGTCCTGTAGCAAGGATATTGTGACTCACATCGCGGATCCCTGGAGGTCATATGCCAAATTGAGGCCAGCAAAAAAATAAGATGGCGTGGCGAACTAAACAGAAGGTACTGGCTCTGCGACCCCCATGATAGAGAGATCTGGCGATTCTTGGATAAGGTTTATGCCCAACAACGGACGCTAAAAGGCTGCTGATGATGATGATCCTGATTATGATGATTATCCGTTAGAAAGATGTGACCTAAAATGCTGTGCTTAGTATCAAACTGGCAGACATAGGTCTTGGAACTTTCAAAAATTGTAAATAAGTGATATTTCCCTCTTCGTTTTACGTCACTTCTGTTTATGATAGGTTTGAAAGGAAACGTCAACTTTCAGATAAGGCGAGAAACTTATGCATATCGACCCTGTCTGCATTCTACTCTCTTTCCCCTTTTCTCTCTTACACCCTTTCTTCACTCTTTTCCCCTCTCTCTCACACATATTATGTTTGCCCCCTCTCTCCCACCCTCTCCCTCAAACATTATCTCCTTTTGTCTGCTCTCTTCTCCTTCTCCTCCCTTTTACACACTTCCTCCCTCTCCCCCTCTCTCTAACTATCTATCTATCTCTATTATTTATACATTATTTCATTTTTACCGTTCTCCTTTTCACCCTTCTTTCTCTTTCTTTCTCTAGCACGCACACACACGCTCACATCCGCTCGTTTTCTCTCTCTCTCTCTTTCTCTCTCTCTCTCTCTCTTCCACACCCAACTCTTTTCCTTTTCCTCTCTCTTACACTTCTTTGTTCGCCTTCTCTCTTCCTTTAACTCAAATTCATTTTTTCCCGCTCCCTTCTCTTCTTCACTACATTCCTCTCCCTTCTTTCTCTCTCCCTCTTTCCTCCTCTTTCACACACACACTCTCTCCCTCTCTCTCTCTCACACACACTCTTATTCGCCTTCTTTCTTCCACTCTCTTCAATTCCTCTGTCCCTTTGTCCTCTCTTCCTCACTGCATTCCCTTCTCTCTCTCTCTCTCTCTCTCTCTCTCTCTCTCTCTCTCTCTCTCTCCACACACACACACACATACATATCCTTCTATTTTCAACCAATTGACGTCTCTCTCTTCGTCTTTTTCTTTCCCTCTTCCTTCGAGGTCGCAAGTCATTCACACAACAACAAAGCCAGTTTATTTGAAGTCTTCAAGCGTTTATTAGATTCACTCAACTGAATTAATTGCAACGGCAGGGGACATAACTCTATTGTAGGTCCTTTTCTATCCAACCAGTAGTTGGTCCCTCTCTGTCTCCTTCCCTCTTCCTTTTTCCCCAATTGCACACTCTCTTTTTAATCCATCCTCCCTAACCCCCTTTCTCTCTTTCCCTCTTGCTCATCTATTTATCAGTTACTCTCCTTTCATTTGATCCCTCCCCTTCACTTTTCCTCATCCCCACCTTTCTACGTCATTTATCTCTCCTCTCTGCCTCTATCTGCCTCTCTGTCTCTATCTGTCACCCTCTCTGTCTGTCTGTCTCTCTCTCGCCCTCTGCTTCTCTCACTCAACGTCCGACAGTCTTTTCACATAACCCCCCTCTGTCTGTCTCTCTCTCTCTCTGTCTCTCTCTCTCTCTCTCTCTCCGCTTCAGCAGCTCCCAACGTCCGATTTTTATGGATCCCACCGACAATAAAAACATTGAACTGCAGGATAGACTCCCTGGCAGAGGACTTCGCGAATCTTCACATAGCGAACACAAGGCCTTCTGCTTTGGGACACTACCAGCTGTGATGTCCTTCCACACAGCCATACAGGAATCTCAATTACAGCTCATCGATATTCGATTGCCATGGTCAACTTTTTAAATAGATTTGCCGAGAAGAATGAGAAGGAATTTCATTGAGACATTCAAAACTATTCTTTGAATTTAAACACGTCGCACAATATTCTTAAATATCTACTCAATCTGGAAAAATATTGATATGACAGATAGCAAAAAATAAATCTACTGAACAATTGGATTTTTCAATAATATTTTTGGAATAGGTTTCCAAGTCGTGTTGAAAATAGCAATAGTTTACAGAGTTTTGAAAATAATCTAGACAAGTTTAGAAATTATGGAAAGAGCATGAATTTACAAGGACATTTTTGGAATCTGTCAAATGAGATTTTCAAGAGAATCTGATCTGTGAATTGTGTTAGATTGTAAATGTGGTTTATATTTATGTGCATTTAATATGGTTTTTATGAATTTTATATTTGTTTTGTAGTTGATGCGTAAATATTGTTGGATATGTTTTATAGTTAGAGATGTCTAAATAAACAGGGAAATAATAGATAAAAAGTTTGTCCAAATCTGATTTTTTTTTTAGACAGGTTGTTCTAATCATAGAATGGCGTTTAGTAAGACTATATTACTCGTCTTTGTTGTCCATTATTTCACAACGTTTTGGACGTGCAACCTCCTACTTTACTCGGGTGACCTTGGTTACACCGAATGTAAATGGCTATAAAACGGCTACCCTGATCACAAAAGAATTTACAGTTCAACACAATTGCTCACTCGATGTTAAAATCAGCGCACAAAAGCTGTGCACCGTTTTTAGCAACGAGTGAGCGCATGTTGGGATTATCAATTATAACTTATGCATTATTTTCTGTTTTTCTTTCATGAATTTTCCGCACACTTGCTCACTTGAAAAGAGCGCAAAAAAGTTACGTGCCGTTTTTTTACGTCGAGTGAGCGAGTGTGTGGAACTTCGCAATTTACAATCAGAGTAGCAATTTTACAGCCATTTACAGTCGGGGTAGCCATTTTATTGCCGACTGAAATTTGAGGACGTAAAAATCGGCATTATCGTATGGGGTGCCCAATGCGGATTGAACAGTACTATATAGTAATGAGCAACAAGCCTAGCTTGCTAACCATTATCCGACAACAAGGCGCCCAGTGGACTTATTCAATGTTTGTAGCAATGAACAAATTCCAGCCGACGGGAGAGTCAAGTTTCCCCGAGTATTGGAGGCGACGCAAACGTTCGGCTGAACGAACGAGTTCTCGGCGGGCTATCACAGCGAAAAGCAACCATGAAAATGGAACCAGGGGGGCGTACCATCACCTGCAGTAGTTCTCAATTGAAGATGTTTGTAGTTATTGGAAATAGGTTCACTTAGAATCGAATATGAACTGTGGGATATAAGTGAGGCCCCAGGGGGTCAGGATTATTCGTTTGGAAAATTCGGAAGAATATAATTGTTAGGCGAACAGGATAACAAATTAGTGGAATAATCGATAAATAGATAAATAGATCAGTACAGACAGAGTTTAATGCAAATAAACAGGTTGTCAATGGAAGGATATGAATAGGTATCAATAGATAGATACATATGAACTGAGATAGATTGATAGATAGATAGATAGATAGATAGATAGATAGATAGATTGATTGATAGATAGAGAAAGGGAGAGATGTGCAGAAAGAGCCAAGTAGATGCCAACAGACTGAAATAGATATGAACAGAAAGTGAATTTAACAGAATAGATAGATGTATATTAATACAGGTGCTATTATGTAGATAGATAGATAGATAGATAGATAGATAGATAGATAGATAGATAGATAGATAGATAGATGGATAGATAGATAGATAGAGAAAGGGAGAGATGTGCAGAAAGAGCCAAGTAAATGCCAGCAGACTGAAATAGATATGAACAGAAAGTGAATTTAACAGAATAGATAGATGTATATTAATACAGGTGCTATTATGTAGATAGATAGATAGATAGATAGATAGATAGATAGATAGATGGATAGATAGATAGATAGAGAAAGGGAGAGATGTGCAGAAAGAGCCAAGTAAATGCCAGCAGACTGAAATAGATATGAACAGAAAGTGAATTTAACAGAATAGATAGATGTATATTAATACAGGTGCTATTATGTAGATAGATAGATAGATAGATAGATAGATAGATAGATAGATGGATAGATAGATAGATAGAGAAAGGGAGAGATGTGCAGAAAGAGCCAAGTAAATGCCAGCAGACTGAAATAGATATGAATAAAAAGTGAATAGATAGATGAATATCAATACAGATGTTATTATAGAGATAGATAGATAGATAGATAGATAGATAGATAGATAGATACATACATACATACATACATACATACATACATACATATGAACAGATTCGGATATTTAAGTCGACAGATAGATAGATAGATACATACATACATACATAAAGAGAGACTTAGATATATAACTAGACAGATAGAGAGAGAGAGAGAGACTTTTATATACAAGTAGACAGATGGATAGATAGATAAAGAGAAAGGTATGAGCGGAGAGAGTTGGGTTGATATGAACAGACTGAAGTAGATATGAACAAAGAGCGACATCAAGACACTGGATAGATAAGTTATTATGAAGATCGATTATTCGATAGATGAATAGAGAGATAAATAAATACGTACATTCATACATATGAGCAGAGATAAAGAAATGGGCGTAGATAGATAAATAAAAATGAGTATAGATATATAGATAGATTGGAAGGAAGGAAGGAAGGGATTACATCAAGTGTAATCTATGAATCTGTCTTTTCATGTCTATCTATGTCTAGATAGCTCACTTTCGATTGACAGTTTGATAAAAATGTGATATTTCGATTTTGCAGACGAATAGGAAGAAGATGTTGGTTAATAGTTCGTTGCTCTCAAAGGAAATAGGAGACCCCAAAAAGTCAAGTCTTGACTTATTAAGAGTTTTGCACAATGGTCTACAATCGATGCTGAGACAGAATGGAATTTGTAAATAAAAGGCAGAAGCTGATGCAATCAAAAACAACTTAAACGTTTTTCCCCTTTCTTTAGACGAGGTTCTTTTTTTTTTGTTGTTGTTGTTCTTGCAGACAACCAAAATGACTGAAAAATGTGCTTTAAAATGGCGACTCGTTCAATAAGCACTAACCAGCCATTCGATAATAGACGTTTAGCCGAGATTTTACAAGCATCTGGCTAATTAGACCTGATAAAGTGCAAGCAAAGAATGTATTACGTTTTAGTGTATGCTGTTTGTAAAAATCTATACGACATTTAAAGTCTGATTTTGTTTATCTCTTTGAGACCTCCAAGTAGCCGAATCAATGCATTATAGCTAGATTTTTTTGAACTAAGATAATTAAAATGTTCTAGTTGAAAGAATGCATACGAAAATACAGCTACAACATAATAATGATAGTGTGGAGACTGCTATCACTCTGGTCATCCAGATTTTTTCCTGCATTGTTTATATAACTCTACAGCAAGCTAGTCCACTCGAATAGTGTAATAGTTAGCACGCTTGCCTCACACTCAGCAGGTCGTAGGTTCGATTTCCCTTCCTTCGGGGGATGTGCATCCGGCCAAAGGGATAGCCATAAAAAAAAACTTGTAGTCCTAGTCTTGATAAGACTAGACTTGCAAGTATCGCTGAGCTGACGCATGCAACAGAAATCGGGACTTTGTTAGTGGCCGTCATTCACCATTGGCAGTCGTTTCTTAAGAGACAGGCACTTTGCTTTACAACGTCCTCTCAAAGATATCCGTGTGTGCATGTATACGATTTTCACGTCGGTGCGATATTCAGACCATATCTGTGTCAATTCACAAATGCTTTATCACTATTATGGAACACTCTTCGCTCATAGATAACTCAAATGTTAGAAAAAAAAAATATGGATCCGACAAGATGATGTGAAGAAAGTTGACAATGTGGAAAAGAAAATATTGAGGCTGATTTCGAGAATTTGAGCTGTACTAATCAGCTTCAGGTTTTTTTCTTTTCCAAATTGTCAACTTTCTTCACATCATCTTATGATATATATATATATATATATATATATATATATATATATATATATATATATATATATATATATATATATATATATATATATATATATATATATATATATATATTGTTGTTGTTATAAGATCTACTTAATGAATAAAGACGTGAGGCAGACGCCATTTGCAAATTGCATTCTGTCGTCTGAAGCAGTCACTTATGGAAAACAAACTTTGATGTAAAAGGAATCTGCTTACAGATGACAACACGCCAATGATAGATTGATATGGACGAACGGGGATAGATTGATTGGTAGGTAGTCTTTTACAAGGCTACTTGATTTGGTCGTAGATAGATGGAGAGATAAACAGCAGCATACTGAGTGACTTCGGCAGACTGGCTGTAAACAGTAGATATAACGAAATTAAAACAGATATGAATAGAAATGGATATATATATGCAGACCAAGATCGATAGGTAGATATGAAGTCAGATGAGTTGATATGAAAAGACTCAAAAGATAGATAGATAGATAGATAGACAGATAGATAGATATGAACAGACTGAGATGTGTGAAGATTGTGTAGCGCTAATGTCTGTCAGAATCAGTTTATTGCCTACTTGCGAGGGTCAGTTGAGGAGATCCCACCGCCTGCACAACCTTTTTCAAAAGTGGACATCATCTCGCATTCACCAAGACCACTCTTTAAGGCTGTGCCTTTTTTCAGTATCTCGGTGAGCCTAAACAGGGGAAGGGACAGAAAGTAGATTCCTGCCCTTTCCAGGGGCATTAGTGCAAAGTGATCGCAAAATACCTCAGCCATACTTTGAACTTTATTCCCTGGTCCCATTTCTTGCCCCTCCAACTGTTGGGCCAATTCGCACTTCCCACTTGAATGACCAGAATTTGAAACTTCATCTTTTTTTTCTTTCCAAGCGCCTACTTCGAGCATTGCATGAAAATAGGTTTTTCTTTCGCCCACTGAGCAAGTTGTATCAATGAAAACTACGAGTGAGCAAACAAGAAAACACGCTTGGAAATGAAGACAGGTTCTTTTTCAAAAGAGTCACTCATCACGGGGAGATGAAGGTGGCCAAGCGTATCAAAGGAATTATTATATTCTTCCTGGCATCCCTGATATAGTCATCAGCAGCAGCAGCAGCAGTCTTTTATTTATGGACATAGAACTTCCCCCGGGATCGCCAGATCTCTCTGTTATGGGCGTCAAAAGGCTGATACTTCATGAACTTGTTTAGTTCGTCATGCCATCTTATTCTCTGCCAGAAACACTTTTGCGTATGATCTCAGGGGATCCACGTTGTAAGTCGTGATGTCCAGGGGTTGTCTAACATTATTTCTATATGACCAGCTTATTGTAATCCGAGTTTTCTAATGGATTATAATGATATCTCGGATGCCTGTTTTTTCTCTGATATATTGTGCTCTCTCCATATGATGTTGAGCATGTTTCTCTCATGTGCACATTGCATGCTTCTCAGTTCGGGGGTCAATCTTTCGGTTAGTGTGAATCCATCTTTTCACCCCCTGCACACACACACACACACACATACCCCCACCCCAGCAATTGGTAAAATAGCAAGATCGGGTAAGTCCAACGCCTTGAGTGGCTGGAAACTGACAGAGCAGGGAATGTGTGCGATTAACGGGACCCTGGTGAAGCTTAGACGGTCTTAGCTAGCTGAAATGGATTATGATAACACACTCACGGCCACTTCGATCGTAACAAGCGGATACATGACTGTCACGGTTACCTGTACTCACCACAAACGTTAAATTACTCCTGAGTCTCAACAACCGAACCATAGCCGCCAAGCTATAACCGATACGGCTTCTAATTACGTCAAAGTCAATTTACCATTAAATGAAAAAGAAAAATATAATTCTGGTTAGTCACCAAATAGAAACTGTCATGGGATCATGTCTTGGCAGTATGCTGTGTCGGGGATGATCAATTATAAAAATTGAGGTAAACGATGAATGAATTATTTCTCCCACCTTTTGGAGCACGGTGATCTAAAAAAAACGAGTTAAAAAAACAACAAAACAAAACAAGCTTGAACGCTGCTGGGCACCAACTAAGAAACTAATTTAGCATAAACTTACATTGTAAAATAAGCCCTGAGCTAAAAAAAAATTTGAATAGTAGGTTTCAAAAAACAAAAAATAATTCTAGATATAATTAGGAATAAAAGTTGAAATTTTCAGCCCCCTAGCTCCACTAGTGCAGCCTGTTTGCATGATAGATACATAGATATATACAAACCTCACCAGTGTATGTATGTGAATTATAATTCATCCGACATTATTACATACATACATAGCCAGCCAGCCAGCCAGCCAGCCAGACCTAACTGAAAACTGAAGAAACCTATGTTGACAGTTTTTGGTGACAGTTTTGGTTGATGGTTTCTAATCCTTTTGTTTCTGTCTTCGTTTGCTTTTACTTCGGCTTACCGTGTTTTTGTTTAGTTGTTTCTTTGTTAGTTTTTTGTTTTTTGTTTTTTGTTTTCTTATTGATTCCTTGAAATGCGCTCTTCTTTCTGTTTAGTTGGAGAGCGAATTTCACGGGGGAATCTTTTTTTTGTTGTTCCTGAGCTCCTTTCAATTCTTCCGGAAGTCGATGACCGATTTTATGAGGGGAGAAGAAAGAGAAAAGGCGCCAACGATATGGCTACTGAAAGATGACTGTTTCAATCAACGGAGAGATAAAAGTAAAAGATAATAATGATAAAAATAATAATAATAATAATAATAATAATAATAATAATAATAATAATAATAATAATAATAATTGTAATAATAATAATAATCATAATTATAATAATAATGATAATAATCCATGATTCTGGGCGAGGATGCTTTTTTTTAGATGTGTCCACACGTATCTCTCTGAGAGGTGTAGGTCGGTCGGTCGGTCGGTTTGTCAATCGGCCTGTCCTCAGTATGTTCGAAATCGATTTTCGGCACATGATGGAAAAAAATCTTTTTAGACCTGCATATTTACTGCACTTGAATTTAGGGAATAAAACTAAATCGGGAAGTTTCCACCCGTTACGTCATGTTTTAGAAAGGATTTCTATTTACTATACAATTACAATGCGCAACTGGGTCCTGGTTTTATGGACACTTGATTACATCATTTGAAGATGTCATAAATTTTAAAGGACAAAACGATCAGCTCAGACATTCTGTCTTTAGGGTGTTAGTTTGTTTTGTTTTGTTTTTTACCTCACCTCATAATGGTACTGTAAAACTGATATACAGGTACTCCTCGATATAACGAAGTTCGAAATATCAAAGGAGTGATTATTACATTCTTACTGGTATCCCTGGTATAGTCATCATCATCATCATCATCATCATCGGTCTTTTATCGTCCATCATTAGACACAAACCTTTCCCACGAATCGCCACATCTCTCTATCATGGCGTTTAGAAGCCAATAATTTCTGAACTTGTCCAGTTCGTCTCGCTATCTTAAACTCTGCCGGTCATGGTTTCGCATCTGATCTTTAGAGATCTAGGTTGTGGGTTATGATGTCCAGTGGTTATCCGACATTCTGGTAATAAATCCAGCCCATTGCCATTTGAGTTTTCTAGTGGATTCTGTCATGTCCTCCAAGCATGATTCTATCATGGGCACGTTGCATGGTTGTACTGTTTGCAAATACATATTGTACCGATAAAAAATATCTATTCTATTGGTACAGGCATCCCCTGATACCACGCAGTTCTTTATAGCGCAATTAACGATATATATATACATATATATATACATATATATATATATATATATATATATATATATATATATATATATATATATATATATTGAATGTAAATCTTGTCAGTCTGTCACAGAAGAGTGATGTAAGTAAATGATTTATTGCATTGTAATGATGGAAGGAGGAATGATGACGTATCGCTGGACTGATGTCCTCATTTTGGTTTTTGTATTTCTTCAAGAAGATATCGTGATAAATGTTGATTCAAGCTTACCTGAAAGGCTGTACGTGTATTCACTTATGATGAAAGTAAAGGATGAAACGAAACGGGTCTGGTTAGTCACTCCATAGAAAGTGTCACGTGACCAATGTCGCTGTTACCCGTACTTATCGCAAACATCAGATCACTCTCGAGTCTAAACAACCATTGAATGAAAAAGAAGAATACGGTCTGGTTAGTCACTTGATAGAAACCATCACGCGACCGACGTCTTTTGGCCGCATGCTGTATTGGAGTGATCAATGAATGCAGTATTTCTATTGACTTCTATCAGGCAGTGATCACGAAATAAAAGTCCGATTACTCCAAAAAGAAACAATCGTAAATGCTGCTGGGCACGAACTAATGGATCAATTAAGAATAAACTTAAATTGTAAATTGACCCCCCCTAAAAACCTATTTAAGGGAGGATTTTCGAAAAAGCAAAATTCAATTTCCATCCTACTATCTCCATTAATGTATCCTGTGCATGCGATGCATACATACATAGCCAGCCAGCCATACTAGTTTAAAAACAGAAGAAACCTATGTTGACAGTTTTAGTTGACGTTTTCTAATAAGACTTGGAAAATAAATGTAGATACCTTTGTATAAATTAGAGGACTTGAGATACGATTGTTTCCTAATACCATGGAAGCACCACACGATCAATTTTGATATGTAGATTTTTTTTTTTAAATTAAAGCATAATATACTAGAAAAACTGATGGAGACCATACCTATGTCCACCCTATACACAGATTAGAAGCTGAATGAAAATCAGTTCATACATAGGTATTGTGAACGGGGGTAACTATATTCCAATTTACTCTATTTTGGACTATTGTTTACCTCTCAAAATATGAAAAAAATATCCCTCAATCGAAAACTAATTTCCGGATCCGTCTCAAAATTCAGTCATTTCTTCCCGATTTCATTACCCGCTCTTCAACGAAATTTCATTGCAATTGATGGAGGACAGATATTGTGTGGCCAAACAGACAGACATGGGTGGATACCTCTTCAAAATTCATTAGCCGAAATAAAATACTTATGATTACAAGATGTTGGTAAACATTCGTTTAGCTGAGGCAAAATGACATAATGTTGATTATTGACTGTTAATATCGTATGGTAATGAGTATAGACCCAAGGCTGGAAATGACAAGAAGTGAAGTTCAAAAGTCAACAAGAATTATATTTATTTTTTTTTACAGGTTCTCAAGAATATCTATCACAAGATTATGTTAGAAAATAAGGTTCAATTGTAAAACTTTCGTGTAGCAGTGGGAAGACCTGATATCACTTGATCCCAGTGGAAGCCACCTTATGCGACTTTAGTGAAAGCCCATCAAATAATGTCTTGTAAAGTGGTTGGCTCTATTGGAAATCAAAGGAAGATTTTTTTTCAATCTAATATGATAACAGTTTTGTTCGAATCGGTAAGACTACCGAGGAGGGCGCTGGAAGTTCGCCCTTCGCTGCCGAGGACGACTGTGGATTCGGTTCCAAGAGGTGAAGCAGCTGCTAGATACTGCAGGGTCTGAAGTCATGACGCAGTTGACATGGATTATAGTGAAGGAGATTTCTAAGCGTCATCAGCCTTTCACTCCTTTCTTTAAGAGAGCTCCACTATTTGGTTTGGAATCAGAGTAATTCGTCTCCTGCCGCCGTCGTCGTCATCATCATCATCATCATCACCATTATTTTAACCTCTGTCTCTGGACATTGACCTTACCTAGGATTCTCCAGTTTTCTCGATCGTGGACGTCGTAGTGCCAATATTTTCTGAACTCGTCTCATTCGTCACGCCATTTTTTTTTCTGCTAGAAACAATTTTACATATGATCGCTTGGGATCCAAGTTGTGGACCGTGATGTCCATCGGTTGTCACCCATATTTGCAACATGTCCAGCCAATTGCCATTTGAGTTTTTTGGTGGGTCCTATGATGTCTTGGACTCCTGTTTTCTCTCTGGTATACTGTGCTGTCTATGTATGCGTGTTGCATGGTTCTCAGTTTGTGGGTCACTCTCTTGCTTAGGTTCCATGTTTCAGCTCCATAGGTGACTCACAGGTCCAGCGGTATTCTTGCGATATGACTAGCCCATTGCCATTTAAGTTTTCTTATAAATTCTATGATATCTCTAAACCCTGTTTGTTTCATGATATACTGTACTGCCTTGTTGCCAACAATACCTAAGGAGCCCAGTCTACCCTGCTATTTACACGTAGTTGGAGGAGAGATGGATTCATGCCTTCCCAAAGGGTATTTGTGTTAAGTGAACATAAATCTTTAAACTGGTATTTGAACTCAGATCACCGATTGCATTTCTGTCCTATTCACCATTGGGCCACCGGCACCTCCGTAGTGAGTACCAATATTAGTAATACTGAGGAGAGTGCTAAGGTCTTGCTTTCTCTTGATCCGCCGTGGAAATCACCCCTTGCCAACAATGAATTTTACTTCTATTGACATGTTCAAAAATAACTTATCAGAAGAAACAAAATCACTAAACAAATATTAAAAATATATAAAATACTCACACCTTAAAATGCCAACCCCAATTACGTCCGTCCGATGTATCTCAAATTGGTACTATTTAGGATATAAACTTTCTAATATGAATGCGACTCGTTTCAAAATCCATCCATTCATGATAATATTTATATGTACAAGAGAAGTTTTCTCGTAAAAATAAAGTTTTTATAGTTGAATATCTACTGTAATAATCCGCTTAAAATTCTACTTTGAAAATCTCATCATGCCCGTAGATTTTTTCTGAAGATTATATATATATATATATATATATATATATATATATATATATATATATATATATATATATATATATATATATGTATATATATATATGTATATATATATATATATATATGTTGGCCTTGGAACTTGAGAATTTGAAAAACAGGTCACATATTCCGTTTCCTGAATATTTTATCTAGTTTTTATAATTATTTAGCAGGAACGATCGGTATTTGGCAATTGCAGTTATCTGTGTGTGTGTGTGTGTGTGTGTGTGTGTGTGTGTGTGTGTGTGTGTGTGCCTAAGTATTTAGCCTATATCCTATTCTTAAAATAACATAAATCATATATATACATACATATACATATATATATATATATATATATATATATATATACATGAACACATATACTACATGTTGAGAATATATATATATATATATATATATATATATATATATATATATATATATATATATACCCTCCTTCTGCGTGGAATAACTATATGTAAAAGGAGATTAAATAGACAGAATTTGTTAGTTATTTTTAATAATGTATGTTCGGATGGGGGCTTTCTGCCTATTTAAACTTACACATACATATTTGTATATATATATGACAGAATAAATGTGAATCGTGTTTGAAAAAGAATAGAGCAGATATAGACCGAGAATAAACGAGATGAGAATTTGGAGTGAAAACGGTTACTAATGCCTTTGCATTACTTGTGGCTGTTTAGCTTAATAGTAAGAGTGAAGCAGCATTAAAGCAGCAACCTTATTGGTCGAAGGTTCGATTTCTGCTTTAGCGCCATTTTCTCTCATTGTTAATTCTATTCACGTTGTCTAGGTCAGGTGATATATCAACCGTGAAATGACGGAAGATCATTCAAAATAAAAGATTCAACATAATACAATGCAATTCAAAACCATATATATATATACATATATATACATATATATATATATATATATATATATATATATATATATATATATATATATTCACCGTATAATAACGGGCGATCATTTCAAATGAGAGTTTCAATATGATATAACGCAATTTATGATCATGCTGTCGAATTATATATATTTCTAGTAACATAATTGCTGCGTTGAAAGGAACAAATAAAGCAGATATAGACCCTGAATAAGCAAGACGGGAATATGGGCCTTTCCATTACCAATAGCTGTTTAGCTCAATGGTAAAAACACACACGCACACACACATACATATATATATATATATATATATATATATATATATATATAATGTGTACTGTAGAGAGTGAGACGGACTCAGGAGTGAAGTTTTTGGTGGTAAGGTTTATTAATCCTTATATGTCAATAGTCCATACATGTTTCGGGATTCTTCCCATCATCAGTGGTGTGTGTTGTGTGAGTGTGTATTAAAATGTACCATGTGGAACCAGAGTCCACTGCCAGGGGCTATGCATTGTGGGTAAGTTTTGTTGTCAGGGAGAGAGAGAGAGAGAGAGAGAGAGAGAGAGTTAAAGGAAGAAAGAGCCATGATTGCACTGAAATGTAGGATACGTGGTAAGAAAAATTGTGGAATATGATAGAAGGTCGCTTCTGTACGTATATACATATATATAGTAGTTTAATTCCAATCTTGCAAAGAATATACATTTGATTCTAACGGAAGTTCTTGCTGTTTTTCAATTTTGGGAATCGATGTTGAATTGAAGGTTGAGTTTGACATCCTAGAGTGATTCTTCGCTTGATTTCTTCTGTTGAGGATTTCCCTCGAAATTTGTCGTCCGGGGAAGATGTAGTGGTCTACTTCTCCTTTTCTGCGATGTCGATTTTGATTGTTGTCTCTGTCTTCAACATGTTTGTTGTACATGACCTTTGTTTTACTAAAGTTCATGTGGAGGCCAACTTTCTTTTTTTTTTTTTTTATTCAGTTCGTCTAGCATTAGTTGGAGGTCATGAAAGTTCTCAGCAAAAAGGACGGTGTCATCTGCAAACGTAGGGTTGCTTAAGTATTTACCGTCTATTCCAAGCACTTAAACATGATAGCTTAAATACCATTTATATCCTGTTTATCATCATCATCATCATCATCATCAGTCTTTTAGCTTCTGTCGTTGGATATAGAACCATGTCCTGACCTCTCTACCATGGGCCTTGCTGAGTCAGTGATTTCTGAATTTGTCTAGCTCGTCATGCTATCTTAATTTCTGTCGGCCATAATTTTGCATATGATCTCCGGAGATCCATGTTATGACTTGTGATGTCCAGCGGTTGTCTGACATTCTTACAACATGTCTAGCCCATTGCCATTTGAGTTTACAAATAGTTTCTATGTATCTTGGATTCCTCTCTTTTCTCTAATATACTGTGCCGTCTCACGATTCCTCTATGTGAGTTTGAGCATGATTCTCTCATGTGTGCGTTGTATGGTTCTCAGTTTGAGGATCAATCTTTTGGTCAAGTTCCATGTTTTAGCTCCATAGGTGACTAATGGAGGGATGCAATGGTTGTGCAGCCTTCCTTTTTGGGTTGGTGGGATTTTCTTGTTCTTGAGAGTCGAGCTTGCTCTACCGAAAGCTTGCTAACCTAGTGTGATTCTTCGCTTTATTTTTTCTTCTTTCAGAGATTTCGTGATTACTTGTCCTAGGTAGATGTTATGATCAACTCTCTCCGGTTCTGAGTTTTCATTTTTTGCTTTTTACAGTCAGGGAACTTGAAGGGCAATTCAGTGTTCGGCATATGACTCCCCTTCGCTATTGGAAGAATCTAGGAAGAGTGTCAAAGACTGGAGAATAGCACCCACATTACTTATGTTAGCAAATTGACTGCAATGTGCTGTTTTGAATAACTCTATTCTCAGTAGATCCAGGCGCCTCTGGGGGCAGAGTTGTTAGGGCAGATGAGAAAAGGATACGTTTTTCACACCATCAGTGGCTATATCGCGATGATAGTTCTGTGCCCCAGCCAAAAAATGACCTTCACAGCTCCGAGGCTTACTGATCCCCCAAAATTGAGCAAGGTAATTTTTGAAGTTACGAGAAGTGTTCAGTGGTAAATGTAAGGCATCATTACGAATAGCTTTGCAAAGATAACGGCCATCTTTAGCGAACAGGAAAGGGGGTTCACTCTTCATGACGATGGTGCCCGTCCTCATGCCGCTCGAATGATCAAGGATTTCAAGGAGACATTTGGTTTGGAAAATCATTCACCCTCCACACTCTACCGATCAAGCTTCAACTGGATATCATTAATTTAGGAGTTTGCAAGAAACAATTTAGATGAAGGATGTATTTTTTCGTTGTCGAAATCTTCAATCAATTTCCATATAATAGTTAGAGCTGATATTAACAAGTTGATGCAAGGGGGGGGGGGTATGGGCTCCCTTTCTCTCACTCTGTTTCTGCTCTTCAACGTTTAGGATAGAATGTAAGTGCTTTGTTTGGGGATGTTGTGAATAATACAGATATTGTACACACACACACGCACATATATATATATACATATGCATATATGATATATAAGTATATAAAACCACTTCGGACAAGCGTTTCCAGTAGAATACGGTGTTAAGGTCTGTCAAGTTTTTTCAAACTCTATTCTGCTGCTCTATCTACATGTTATGTAGATATTGAGTACTCGAAATAAATGATATGAATTCAACATCACTGCCTGTTGTTAATGTTCCCTTTTAAACCTCCAAAAATTAGTAGCTGAAAAGCATATATATCTTCTAACCATATACTGAGCTTATACGTAATTTTTCTGTTTGTTTGTTTGTTTGCGCTTAGATGAGTGTTCTCATTGATTGATTTACCTTCGTATTATGACACAAAAAGAAGAAAATACGTTATAAAAGCTCATAAGACTTCATATCTGATCACATATTACAACAATTTGAGTTATAAAAAATTAATTTCCGAATAGAATAGCTTAAGGCACCTCAATGCTGATCCATATATAAATGACCCGACATCATTTATATTGTGATCAGTTTTTTAATTTTACTTTTATAAAAAAGATTATTTCAATCTTCTTGGTGCAAAGCCCCCACTAACTAACCTTGCAATGCAAGTACTACGGTGAATTCTTGATGGGAAGCGGGTGCGAGACCTGACGAAAACCAGCTGGCAACAAACTATGCAAGATGACCTCCGATGGGTGAACAAGAGCTGGAATGACATCAGGTTGCTGACTGCTGCCCGATTCAAAGTGTTGACTGTCTCAAATGTCAGATGATGAAGGAGTACTGGTTGATTGCGGTGTTGATTGATTAATTGTTTACAAACTTGGTGTAGATTTCTCTCTCTCTCTCTCTCTCTCTCTCTCTCTCTCTCTCTCTCTCTCTCTCTCTCTCTCTCTCTCTTCCCCACGAATATAAACAGAAAATTACAAAATGTTTGAAAAAAGCTATTGCGAGAGGAAATATGTATATAGAGAGAGATTCGGAAATATAGATAGATATATATATATATATATAGAGAGAGAGAGAGAGAGAGACCTCGGTTTAATGGACCCCAATATAACGGTTTCCGAATTTAGCGTGCACTTCACTGCAAATGCATTACATAGGCGTGCAATCAAAGATGCCAAATCAGCCATTTTTCGGCTGGATCTAGCTGATTTTTTCCTTTATAGCCAATGAAAATCAGCGATAGTCTGGGAAATTTGATCAAATGAAAAAATATTTTGCCGACTTAATTTCATTTCATAAATAACTCAAAACATATACATCGATATTTTTAACCATAAATTTAGTTAAAAGCAAGAGAAAATTAGATATTTTTGAAGGTCAGTCGGAGCAAACCAAACTACATAAGAAAAATGTTTTTTTCATAATTATCATATATATATATATATATATATATATATATATATATATATATATATATATATATATATATATTTAATCGATGGACCGAATTTTAACTTAAAACTTCAGCTTTAAGAGTATTTCTGGAGTCAGATACTAATTTCTTTTTTATTAAGTCCACTCACTACAAATTGCATTTAATATAAGTAAATGTACTACTTTCAAAATTTTTTCAAACAAGCTTGGTAGAAAAAAATCAAATTTGAATTGGCAATACTGTTCGCAATTGATTCGAATTCACTTTAAGTCTCAATCATCATCGCGCCCTGTTTTTTTAGGCGAATGTTTTCTTTGCATATAAAATAATTCATTACTGATTTATGATTTGTTTTCGTATTTATAATCCGTTTGACATCTACTCGAAACTGTGTATCAGTAAAACTTTTAAAATGAGTATGTTGACTGTTTAATCAAATTCTCCTCTTAACAATCTGTTTTAATGCGTAGGCATGGTTTCATTTTTAATTTCATTTATCTGATAAAATGTCACTAAAGTAATTTTGATTTGAAATTAAACTAATTGAATTAGTTTTTTTTCTCAGAACTGACAAATTTCTGGCGGTGAATAAGCCTTAAGGATTGAAAGCGCAAAAAAATCACTAGCGAAAGATTCTTCTATTTTTTTCATTGAATATTCGACTCTTTCCTTTCTTCATGATTCTGTTGTTTTGTAAAAAAAAAAATAGTTTTGATGCAAATATCCTTGTTCTGCTTTGACTAAATAAGATTGTGATTGAATTAAAACTACACTATTTTTATTCCAAAAAAGGTTCTGGTAAATTTCACATGGATTTTGTTTGCTTTTCAGTAAGAAAGCTGACAACCGGTGTCAGAAGAAATTTCATTATAATTCATTTATTAAATAAAGATGCTTCTATGGGCATCTCCCTAAACAATTTTCATTGGAAATACGTATTCAGTGTTAAGATATATACATTGATTCAAGCTACAAAACCTATGAAACTTAACCAAAAAGCGTACACGTCTGCCATTACAGGGAAATATTCATGTAGTACATTTCATTTATTTATTTTCCCTAAATTCTTCTACATATTTCAGTAGAAGAACTCAATCGGGATGTTTATTCTTTACATGATTTCAATAAATATGCATTCTTTATTGTATTGGAGCTATTTTTACATTAAATTATCTGAATTTGAAGTGAGAAAAAAGGAGGTAAAAAAATACCCTTTCTCCAGTAACAATCGATTTAACGGAAGTTTTTAATTAATGGACGATCCCATTTTTTTAATCGTTCATTCTATTTACGTTGTTTAAGTGGAAGAATACATTCACCGTGTAATGATGGGAGATGATATCGAATAGCTTTCAATATGATATAACGTAATTTATAATCATTCTGTTTGATGATACATCCATTTCTCAATAACATGATTGTCGAGTTAAAATGAACTAATGGAGCAGACGTAGACTGTGAATAAACAAGAGAATTTTGAGTGACTTATTGGGGCCTTTGCATTACCAGCGGCCGTCTAGCTCAATGGTAAGAGCAACGCTATGTTGAAGCGGCTACGATATATATATACAGCTGTCTGTGGATGACACAATACATATATATATATATATATATATATATATATATATATATATATATATATATATATATATATGTGTGTGTGTGTGTGTGTGTGTGTATGTATAGTGTCATCCACAGACAGCTGTTTCGATGTATTACACTTCTTCAGTGTGGCTATAGACTTTCCATTATCCCATCCAGTACTGCGAGGCAGAATTAAAACCTTCACTTCAGACACTCTGGACTACGGAACTGGACATGCAGTAAGGTTGAATTTAAGCGTTATCTTTAAATTACACAGAAATCCCTCATTCACCAGAGTGCTCAATTCCTATGGAAGAGCATTGCATAAGCTTACAGTGGATATATATATTGTTTTTCTTTGAGTGCATCCGACCGTATTCGGACATTTCCAGGAAGGATTTCAAAGTGCAACGATCATATTGATTATAATTAATATCATCAACGCTCATATAATGATATTATGAACTTTGAATGGTTCCTTTATTCTTGTTACCCAGCAAAAAAAAAACACATGGCGAGCAAATGGATAAGATTTATCCGACATAATATCAAATAAAGTTGACAATATGGAAACACGAAAGATGGGAACTGGATCGTATCTGTTTCTGCTACATGTTTCAAAAGACTTCCCTCTTTTTGTCGAACCTCAAATACGAAATTTGATAGAAAATTTTGCGAATAACAAGATTTGGAGAGGAGGGAGAAGATGATGCGAGCTTATTATTATTCTCTAATTCCTTATCTTTCCTGGCGAATAAGGAGATTTTTTTCGTGTCAAAGTTCTCAAGTGACTGATATTGTGAAAGATCGTAGATCGCATGTAAGCGTGAGTTGTGGATGTGTTGTTTGGGAGCGAGTGTGTTTACATTAGTATATGCTGTGTGAATTGGAGTGTGGGTAATCTAAGATTTTAGAAGCGTGTAGGTAGTGTAATTTTATTTATTTATCTATACTGAAGATGCGTCAGTTTTATATTTGATTTTTAGTATAAACCCATCGGAGAGGATGTGTCTGCATTGTTATTTTGCTGTGTGAACATATACGTGAGAGATAAATTTATAATTTTCTCATATGAAGTTTGATAATGAGAAATGCATTCACCGTGGAATCATTCGGAAATTATTTCAAGTTGAGTTTCAATATAATATAACGTAATTTATGATCATATATATATATATATATATATATATATATATATATATATATATATGGGGAATTCTGCGTTAGTAAATATATTGCTTAATTCGGTCCTACTGGCCGTCCAGTTCTGCGTATGGCTGGGGTAGAGCATCTCTCCCTGGGTCTGAAACGAAGGTTTTAACCCTACCTCGTGGTACTGGATGGGATAATGGGCAGTCTATAGCCACACTGAAGAGTTGTAATACAACGAAACAGCTGTCTGGATGACACAATTATCATTATTATTATTATTATTATTAGGAATCTCACACCAGTTGCCTGGTGGTAACCGCTGGAGTTTGAGTGACAGCAAGTCTCCTCAAGTCTCCAGCCCTCCTCTCCTAGTACTCATAGGTCGCAGTAATTCTACGATTTACAGTTTCACACCGGTTGCCCAGTGGTTATCGCTGAAGGCTGAGTGACAATAAGTCTCCTCAGGTCCTCAGCTAACGTCTCCTCCCTCTTTCGCATATCATGACAGAGCTACTATTCGTTGCAGTACTTATATCTCTAGCACCTTCCTCAGTATCCGTGCAGTTCCAAGTAGCGCTGTGGTCTGTACGGTCTCTATCCTCCCCCTAATCCCGATCTCCTCCAGTCTCTCCCTCAGCGTTTGGGGGACAGTTCCTAGTGCTCCCACTATGACCGGTACTACCCTGGTTTTCATGTTCCACATTTTCCTTAACTCCCTTGCTAGGTCCTGGTATTTTTCCCTTTTTTCACCCTCCTTCTTTTTTACTCTATGGTCTGCAGGCACAGCAACGTCTACTATTTGGCAGGCCTTTCTTTTTTTGTCTACTATTACTAAGTCCGGCCTTCTTGCCTGGATGAGGTGGTCAGTTTGGATGTCAAAGTCCCACAGTAGTTTGTGGTTGTCATTCTCCAAAACTGCCTCTGGCTTGTGCTGATACCACTTTTCCCCATGGTTGAATCCCATTTGTTTACTTAGTTCCCAGTGTATCATCGTTGCTACTCTATCGTGTCTGTGCTTATACTCCTTCTGGGCGAGCTGACTACATTCACTAGTTATGTGGTTTACCGTCTCATCTCTTTCACCGCACATGCGGCATTTGCTGTTTGTCTGAGTTCTGTCGATTTTTGCTTTTATGTAGTTTGTCCTTATGCTTTTGTTTTGGGCTGCCATGATGAGCGATTCTGTTTCTCTCTTAAGGTTCCCCTTTCGTAACCACGTCCATGATTTCTCGTCTACTATATCTTTTATCTGTCTTTTAAACTCGCCGTACAATTTTTTCCCTTCCCACTTTTCTTTTCTAGTTTGCTGTACTGTTCCATTGTTTTCTACTTTATTGTTTGCTGCACTATCCCTCGCGCTCTTTATGATTTCTTCACTATTTGTTTGCACATATCTATCTAGGACTACTTTAGCTCTCTGGACACAATCTTCTATGCTGATGAGCCCCCTACCACCTTCTTTTCTCTTAACGTATAGCCTATCTGTATCATCCCTAGGGTGTAATGCTTTATGCATCGTCATAAGTTTTCTTGTTCGCCTATCCATTGATTGGAGCTCTTCCTTTGTCCATCCTAGGAATGGTCCTGTATACCTAACTACTGACACAGCCCAGGTGTTCATTCCTTTTATTAGATTTCTGCTATTTAATTTGGTTTCTAATATTTTCCTTATCCTTCTGAGGTATTCTCTCTTAATTTTCTCCTTCATCTCTTCCCGTTTTATCGTGTCACATTCAAGGACACCTAGGTACTTGTATCGGTCTTGTGCAGTCAATGCCCTAATCTTGTTGTTGTCCGGAAGTTCAATTCCCTCAGTCATTGAAAGCCTTCCTTTATGCATCACCATGATTGCGCATTTTTCTATCCCAAACTCCATTCCTATGTCCTCACTATATTCCCTCACTTCGTTGAACAGAGTCTCAAGCTCTCCCCTGTTTTTTGCAAACAATTTAATATCGTCCATGTACATTAAGTGGTTGACCTTTCCTTTTGTTTTAGAGAAGTGGTATCCTTTGCTGTTTTTCAGGATTCTGTTAAGCGGTATCATTGTTAGAACAAATAATAGTGGGGACAACGAGTCTCCTTGGAAGATTCCCCTTTTTATCCCTACCTCGGCTAGTTTGTCCCCTGCGGCTGTCAAATCTACTTTCCAGTCTTTCATTGAATTACCAATGAATTTAACCACCGGTTCGCTAATTTTGAACATTCTAAGGCATTTGAGTATCCAGCTATGTGGAATCATATCGTATGCCTTTTTGTAATCTATCCATCCCATTGCGATATTCTTTCTCCTTTTCCTTACTTCTTTTAAGATCATCTGGTCTATGTACAGTAAATCGTTTGCCCCTTTGGTTCCTATCCTACACCCTTTCTGTTCTTCTGGTAGTAGCCCCCTTCTATCCATTGACATGTATATTCTCTCTGCTATTTGCCCGGTCAGGATTTTCCACATAAGTGGTAGGCAAGTGATTGGTCTATAGTTGCTTGCTATGTTCCCCTTCCCCAGGTCTTTTTGGATGAGGGTGGTTCTGCCTTTAGTCATCCATTCTGGTGCTTTGCCTTCATTTAGACAATTTTGGAGTAGGTGGGTGAGTCTGCCGTGTAACGTGGTGAACTTTTTGAACCAATACCCATGGATCCCATCGGGACCCGGTGCTTTCCAGTTGGCTACTTTCCTAAGAGTATGTTTCAATGTGTTTTCATTCAGTACTATTGGTTCCCCCTTGTCTATATCTTCTAGTTCTTTTCTCATGTTTCCTAACCATTGCGGTGTTACATTGTGTCTTTTTGGGTGCCCCCATATGCTATTCCAATAGTTCTTGGCCTCTGTGGCATCTGGTTTTATGTCCTGCCTTCTTTCCCCATTTAAATCTTGGTAAAACTTTTTCTCATTGTTTTGGAATGTGCGGTTTTGTGTGTATTGGGCCGTTCTTAGTCTGTATCTTTTTAGTCTTGCCTCTTTAGCTAGTCTTTTCTGGTGTAACTCTTCGACTACAGTTGCGATGCCTTTTTGCGCTACCTTATATTTGTTATAAAGTCTTACTCGTGGTCTGTCTGTGTGTGGTGTATTTCTAAGCAGTACTTCGTCTCTCTGTAGTTGGGAGATCTGCCTTTGTAACCTTCTCTCCCAGTTGGGTTTCCCTTCCCTATTATTGCCCAGGTCCCTATCTTGTGTTGTGAAGCTTTGTGCTACCATTTTCGCCCCTGCATAAATTAGGTTGTTGAGTTCTAGGAGGGTGTCTGTTTCTATGTGCTATAAGAGGCAGTTGACCTGCTCGGTCACTTCTCCGACTTTCTTTCTGTCTTTGTCTCTTAGGGAGGGGAGTGTTGTTTTCTCTCCTCGCATGATCTCTTTCAAAGCTTGTATTTTGCTTTTCTCTTCTTCCGTTGGTGCCTCGTCATCACCCTCTGGTGCGTAGCTTACTGTGGGGGTCTCATGGGGGATTATTCTAGTTTTGTTATTGGTACTAGTTGTGCTGGGGGGGCATTTTTCAGATGTGTCACCTGAATCTCTCTCTACATTAATGCGAATCTCTAGTAGTTCAGTCTCAGACAACCATTTCTTCTTTTGAATTTGCTTTACTTGGTCAGCAAGGCGTTGGTTCGATACTTCCACAGCAGATTTTTCCCTCCATATTTGGAGCATACGCTCTCTATAAGATCGCACTGAAGGCTTGCTTTTATAGTAACAGTACATAACTAGTCTATTCTCTTCCCTTGTCCATCTCTTTCTCTTGTTCTTTATAGCAGTCGCCCCATGAGGACTGCGCTTTCCCTGGATGTCGTTAGTGGTATACGAGTTTTGGCCAACAGTAGCTGTGTGACGACTGTGTCCCTCCTGAAGGCCATTAAGGGTACACGAGCCGAGATTTTGGCCAGCAGTCACAGGATGACGACCGGGTCCCTCCTGGTGGCTAACAAGGGAACACCTGCCGGTTACGACACACAGGTCTTGGATCTGTGCCCCGTTTTTTTTATTATTATTATTATTATTATTATTATTATTATTATTATAAATTGATCATACATCCATTTCTTAGTACAAAGCTGACGCGTTGAAAGAAACAAATAAAGCTGATATAGACCGTGAATAAGCAAAAATGAGACTTGGGAGTTGTAGCAGTTATTTAGGCCTTTGCATTACCAGCGGCTGTTTAGCTCAATGGTATGAGCAACTCTACGTTGAAGTGGGTTCCCAATCGGTGGTAGGTTCGATTCCTGCAGCAACCCTGTTTTCTTTATTTGTTTATCCTATTTACATTGTCTGGGCCAAATGATTTATTCAACGTGTAGAAACGGCAAATTTCAAATAAGGGTTTCAATATAACGCAAATCATAATCATTCTATCAGATCATATATCCATCTAATGATGTGTATATATTATGGTGGCACTTATTATTTATCATGCTATTAGGAAAAATTTCTTAATCTACTTTTATTATCGACATTATTTCAAATTCCTTATTGTTTATATAATTATATTTTGCCTTTATTGTATTTCATATCATTGTTGACGTAGGATCGTTTTGAATCTGAATAATGCCTCATAACTGTCGTTGCTGTGTTTAAAGGATTTTTCTTTTTCAATTCAAGGTCGGTCGGACTGAGTCATCAGGAGAAGATAACCATGGAAAAGATGAAGACGGTTATTGCTGTTCTCATATTATGGTAAGTTCCAAAAATATTATCTTTCCCGTACGTGTCCGTATGTCTGTGACTAATGAAGGGATGATTAATGTATGACTTGGATCAATGGATTCTTTTAAATAGGGACTAACATCTATGGGCGATTGTTACCTTTTCTGCTCTAAATTCAAAACAAAAAGGGCGGTGTAAACTGTATTTTTCCAGCAGCAAAACAACTATCACGTTAAT